>BLSH010175909.1:321203-334040 GCA_018402905.1 Glandirana rugosa
ACCAATTATGAAACACGTTAGTATGAGTACTTGAGTCTATGATCTACACTGGTGTACGTACTTATTTATATAAAAATAAAACGTATGAAACGTTCGTGTGTGAAGTAAATTTTAGGGTGGGAAACGGACATAAAACATAACTATCCCTACCTCCATCACAGGGGGAAACCCGTGATGAAGTAAGTTTCAGGGTTTGGAGAATAAAACGGAGTGTTTCATCATGTCCTTGGAAAAAGTTTCAGCCTGGCTGAACACAGCCTGGTCAATTCTACCGAGAGTATCCCTTAGTAACTAAAAACCTATGTGAGAAAAGCTATAAATGAAGTCCAAATATTGTAAAAATTCCACCGTAGTGCAACTTTAAGGCCAGGTTCACGTTAGTCAGAGAATCGGACCGACATTAGGAGCACAAGTCGCATCACATCCCAAAATCAATGATTCCCTATGAGAGCCATCTTAACTGGTCCGACACAAGTCGGTCCGACTTTGAAAAAGGTTCCTGTACTACTTTGTGAGGCAAAATAAGAGGTTTGGGACTTTGAATGAAGTAGTGCCCAAAGGGGGACACTACCTCCATCCCTATCAATACAAAATACAGGCAAAGGGTGGGATTTTAAATGAAGTGTGTGCTTGCAAAGTATGCAAAATAAAAATATATTTATTCATGCATGTGGTCACATCTAGTATCTGAGTTCATGAGTATGATTGCACAAAGTATTAACCATTGAAATTCATATTTGTACACAGTAGTAAAATGCATAATACATGCATACTTGCATGCATAGGTAGAAATAATTGTCTATTGGCCAAAGACTAGTGATCCCTGTCTGCGTAAAACATCAGTCACGATTGTATTCAATAGTACAGACCACACTGATAAACATATAAATAATGTGGGCATGAGTGCATATAAAATTGGATAGGAGATGTAAACCACGGCTACTGTAAGTCCGACGCGTTTCACGGCTTAGGCCGTTCTTGAGGGGCAGGCACGTGATAAAAAACTGCAATAAAAAAATGTATACCTTAATAGTCTATCAGATTTATGGTAGAAAGGTTTGTGAAGGGGAAAGGATCTCAAACCCTCCCATCTATACTTACCAGTGAGGCTGTGAGCTACCGGCACACCTCCAAAATCAAGGGGGAGCCCCCCAATGAGATGCGTCATTCCGGGGACTGTGGGGAGCTGAACCCACATAGGCACCCCAGGAGCTGTGACTACATAGACGTAATCGTCCAGTGTGGAAAAGAATGGGACCAACCATGTAGTGAGGGGTTTCTAAAAAGTTAAAAGTATAAACGAAAATCTCTGTGTATAAATGTGTAGAAAAAGCCCCAAGGGGGTCCCCAGTGAAAGTCAAAAAGTGACAATGGAGGGTGATAGGGAGAGATGACCCATCTGCCTAGAGAAGGGGATGAAAAAAGGAGCAGAAGATGAAGTGACAAGAAGTACAGCACAATGGGCATAGCCCATGGAGAAATAATAGGACGAAAAGGAAATCCAGCAAAAAAAAAATGTGTGGGGATAACTACCTGTGGGGTAGTAGTGTAAAGAGATGTGCATAGTGAAGTATAGACAAAAATGAATGAGAGAAGTGAACTCCCTGCAATGGTGCCCAGGCAGACACATCTTCAGAGCGCCCGCCAACACCACGCAAGCTTCCTGTACTACTTTTGTCCGACTTTGATCCTACCTCAGCCCATTGAAAAACATTGAAGTCGGATAAAAGTCAGATCATTTTCCTAACAGATCCGACTTTGGAATGTGACTTGTGCTCTGAGGATCTTGAAGGGGAACTCCCACCCCCCCTCCTGTACTCTTATCCGAGCATGCAGCCTGGCTGGCCAGGATAGGGGGTTAAGCGAGCGCCCCCCTCCTGAATCGTACCAGGCCACATGCCCTCAACATGGGGGGTATGGGTGCTTTGGGGCGGGGGGGCTCTACACCCCCCCACCCCAAAGCACCTTGTCCCCATGTTGATGAGGACAAGGGCCTCTTCCCGATAACCTTTGCTGGTGGTTGTCGGGGTCTGTGGGCATCGGAATCTGGAAGCCTCCTTTAACAAGAGGGCGCCCAGATCCCGGCCCCCCACCCTATGTAAATGAGTATGGGGTACACATTCACCTAAAAAAAAAAAGTGTCAAAAATAAAAACACTACACCGGTTTTAAAGCATTTTATTAAATCAGCTCCAGCATCTTCAGCTTTTTTGCGGGGTCTTCTCCCTCTCCGCGGTGTCTTCGGCTCTTTTGCGGCATCTTCTGCTCTTTTGCCGAGTCTTTTCCGCTGTCTTCTCCATCTGTTCTTCCTCTGTTCTTCTTCCCATGTTGACTCGACGCGATCTCCCGCACGAATGCTGTCTCCGCGCTGAGCATTGACTTATATTGGCATGGGACGCAACGGAAACAGCATTCATACGGTTGATCGCGTCGAGTCAATATGGGAAGAAGAACAAAGGAAGAACAGAGGGAGAAGACAGCAGATAAGACCCGGCAAAAGAGTAGAAGACGGCGCGGAGAGGGAGCAGAACCAGCAGAAGAAACAAGACCCCTCAGAAGAATGAAGACCCCACAAAAGAGCAGAAGAAAGAAGACACCGGAGAGGGGAGAATAAACTGGAGGGAGAAGACACTGGAGCTGATTTAATAAAATACTTTAAAAACCTGTGTAGTGTGTTTATTTTTTACACCTTTTTTTTAGGCGAATGTACCCCATACTCATTCCCATAGGGTTGGGGGCCGGGACCTGGTGGCCCCCTTGCTGAAGTGCGGGCTTCCAGATTCCGATAAGCTTCCCGCAGAACCTGACAACCACTGGCAAGGGTTGTCGGGAAGAGGCTCTCGTCCTCATCAACACGGGGACAGAGCCCCCCTGCCCCAAAGCACCCATACTCCCCAGGTCGAGGGCATGTGGCCTAGTATGGTCCAGTGGGGGGGGCGCTTGCTCGTCCCCACCCCCTTTCCTGGCCTGCCAGGCTGCATGCTCAGATAAGGGTCTGGTATGGATTCTGGGGGGGGGGGGGGCGCCATTTTTTTGGCGTGGGGGTTCCCCTTAAAATGCATACCAGACTAAAGGGCCTGGTATGCTCATGGAGGGGGACCCCATGCCGTTTTTTTTTTAATTTTGCAAATTTTCCCCTTCAAGATCCCCAGAGCACAAGGTGCCTGGTATTGTTGGGATCAAAGTCGGATCCTGTTCACAGAAGTCGGACCGATGTAGGTCCAATGTAGGACCGTTGTAGGACACAAGTCGCAGAGCAAAGTAGGATCAAAGTCGGACTGTTTTCATGTCGGATAGTGTGTACCTAGCCTAAGTGATAGTTCATAGAATCAATATTTTCATAATATCCAGTGACTTCAGTGACCACCACCTCTAGTAGGATTGCCTGCTCACCTCCAAATGGTGACCCCACTACAGAGTCATACAAGCCTGGTTTATTGTCTATTCTCTGGGGAAATTCTTCCATCAAATGAACCTGGATCACGCTGGCCTCATCCTTAGAATAGGGACCCCATAACAGAGTCATACCCGCCCAATGTCATAATTTTCAAACTGGGATGAGGAGATGAATCTTCCTCCCAATGTGCCTGGATCACACTGATCTCCTCCTGGAGGCTTGATCAGTCATGTGTGGCCATAGAATGACAAAAACAAACCATAGTGCTCTCTGCTTCAAATGTTTATTAAAACTGTACACAGAGATTAAAATACTCACATAAATATGTGTAAAACATGCATATATTCTACTCTCCACGTTAATATAAAAAGGAATAAAAACATCATAAACATCACACAGATGCACCACTTTATAGGCAGAATAAGGGGACCCCCCAGGCATGATATTTAAAGGAATATTTCATTTTTATTGTTTCACTTTAAGTATTATTAAATGCCGGTTTCTGACCCAGGGGAGCTGCAGATCTTAGGCAAAGCAGGAACCCTGTACTATCTCACTGATGAGTGTATGTGCATTTTATTCAATACCATGTGAGTGTTTTTATTGAAGTTTTAATAAATGTTGGTGTAAAACGGAATTACGCAATGTTGATGTAATATCATTCTTGCATGATCCTCATCGAGCCTTAAGTGAAGATTCTGAAGCAGAATAAAAGGTTTCTGGTATAGTGAGGAGAAAAGTTGTGGAATATATGAAGAGGAGGATATCCTGATGTCTGCTATTCTGCTAATCTGTTCAAAGGAGGTGTTTTTATAACGCCCAGGAGGTAAGGGCACATCTGGTGAAGGGCACAGGGTGTTGTGTGCTAATAGTTTCACGTATCTGCAATTTAATCTGTCACACATTGGTTGATCTATGATATTGCTGTGGAGCGCAGGATAATACTATCAAGGCTGCACTATATGGACTAATATATGAACTTTGATGCCTATGAATGATTTCTATTGCACTTTATTTACATTGGTCACTGGAAGTTCAACATGGCACCTCATGGCAAAGAAATTTCTGAGGATCTGAAAAAAAGAATTGTTGCTCTACATAAAGATGGCCTAGGCTACAAGAAGATTGCCAAGACCCTGAAACTGAGCTGCAGCACGGTGGCCAAGACCATACAGTGGTTTAACAGGACCGGTTGCACTCAGAACGTGCACATGCTCAGCGTCATATCCAGAGGTTGTCTTTGGGAAATAGACGTATAAGTGCTGCCAGTATTGCTGCAGAGTTTGAAGGGGTGGGGGGTCAGCATGTCAGTGCTCAGACCATACGCCACACACTGCATCAAATTGGTCTGCAGGGGTGTTGTCCCAGAAGGAAGCCTCTTCTAAAGATGATGCACAAGAAAGCCCACAGTTTGCTGAAGACAAGCAGACTAAGGACATGGATTACTGGAAACATGTCCTGTGGTCTGATGAGACCAAGATAAACTTATTCGGTTCAGATAGTGTCAAGCGTGTGTGGCATCAACCAGGTGAGGAGTACAAAGACAAGTGTGTCTTGCCTACAATCATGCATGGAGGTAGGAGTGTCATGGTCTGGGGCTGCATACATGCTGCCGGCACTGGGGAGCTACAGTTCATTGAGGGAACCATGAATGCCAACATGTACTGTGACATACTGAAGAAGAGCATGAGCCCCCCCCTTCAGAGACTGGGCCGCAGGGCAGTATTCCAACATGATAATGACCCCAAACACACCTCCAAGACCACCACTGCCTTGTTTAAGAAACCGAGGGTAAAAGTGATGGACTGGCCAAGCTTGTCTCCAGACCTAAACCCTATTGAGCATCTGTGGGGCATCCTCCAACGGAAGGTGGAGGAGCCCAAGGTCTCTAAAATTCACCAGCTCCATGATGTCATCATGGAGGAGTGGAAGAGAACTCCAGTGGCAACCTGTGAAGCTCTGGTGAACTCCATGCCCAAGAGGGTTAAGGCAGTGCTGGAAAATAATGGTGGCGACACACAATATTGACACTTTGGGCCCAGTTTTTACTTGGGGTGTACTCACTTTTGTTGCCAGTGGTTTAGACATTAATGGCTGTGTGTTGAGTTATTTTGAGGGGACAGCAAATTTACACTGTTATACAAGCTGTACACTCACTACTTTACATTGTAGCAAAGTGTCATTTCTTCAGTGCTGTCACATGAAAAGATAGAATAAAATATTTACAAAAATGTGAGGGGTGTACTCACTTTTGTGAGATACTGTATGTATATAGAGTATATATATATATACATATATATATATACGGTACTGTGCAAATGTTTTAGGCAGGTGGGAAGAAATGCTGTAAAGTAAAAATGCATTCAAAATTATATATTTTATTTTTTTATCAATTTACAAAATGCAATGTGAATAAACAAAAGAATCCAAAAACAGCAAGTTGACAGCACCACAAGAGCTTCTGAAGAAGTTGCATTTATTGTAGCAAAACAGCATACATACGAATCACATCATAGTCCATAGGAAGTACATCGTAAGGCACAAACGATTGACGCGTTTCACGGGAATTCACACCCGCTTAGTCATAATCCAGATTATGACTAAGCAGGTGTGAATTCCCGTGAAACGTGTAATCGTTTGTGCCTTACAATGTACTTCCTATGGACTATGATGTGATTCGTATGTATGCTGTTTTGCTACGATAAATGCAACTTCTTCAGAAGCTCTTGTGGTGCTGTCAACTTGCTGTTTTTGGATTCCACATATATCGGCTCACGGACCGGACGTGCACACAGCCTTCTGGAGCTATTCTCCTCACCTGGAGCGGCTCTTTCTCTTGCATGTGTATTAATAAACAAAAGAAAACAATACCTCCTCGGTCTTACTTTCATCCACTGAAGGAGCCATGCCCGTGGTGCAACACGTAGGGAGCAGAGCCAGCAATGTAGGATGTCTGCTTTGAATGGATGGAAGTAGGATCGAGGCGGTATTGATACACATCACGCGATAGCTCGTGGTGGCCTTAAGGGGACAGGAATAAAGTCGTTCATCCTCAAGCTGCAGCCTACAAGGAGGATGCCCCACATGAAGAGTAGTTTCATTACATACTGTATATGCTATTTTTCTGTAGTGCACCAGCTAGCAGTGCACTCAGAAATGTGAGCGAATTCTATCTAGAGTTTTAATAAACATGGTTATTTTAAATGGGTTACACTTTGTTGATCTGTATGTTTTATTTCTGAGTTATCATTGGTTATATATTGGATGAGGATCCTTAAAGGGAAAAGTTTATAACCCTATTCATGGGTCAAATTGGGAGGTCAGCGGTTATTGGTGGAATAGGACACATATGGTGTGTGCAGCATAAGGATTGAGCACTTCTAAAGCCTCGTACACACGATGCGATGGTCATATGCAACAGGTCGTACGAACGATCGTTGTATGCTAATCTGACCGTTAGTACACACGATTAGAACAGCCGACGTGCGACGGTCGTACAACAGAAGTTGGATACGCAGATTAGAAAACTTTGTTTGTACGACAAGCGTTCGTACGACTGTTGTATTGTGTGTACAGAGAAGTTGGTCCAACAAGTTGTACCTGCAAAAACACGCAAGCTCTCAGTCAGGAACGTCCAGAAGTGTCCGTTCGTGTAAACCTAGTTCCAATTTCACAATGCATATTCGTTAGTCTATCAGCAAAAGAATTCAAATAGCGAAATGCAGCGCACATTAGCATCTTTTTGAATGGGAAAATAATGGAGATGCATTGCATTGGTCCTCACGTTCCGAACGTAATGAAAGACAGTTTTTCTGTAGTGATAGAAATATAATTAGAATTATTGTGAATCTCTTTAATTCTATTAATCATTTCCCCAATATCATTATTTCGGAAATATAATTCCCAAAAGTACTTTTTTTTTTCCTTGCTAATTGTTTTAACTTTTCTTTTTGATGTAACTGCCTACTTCCAACCTGTAATATGACTCCAAAAACATAGGCAAGTATTGTTATTTTCATTATTTTTTATTTTTAAGAATAAAGAACATAAATTAAATTATAAATGCATTATTGCTGCAAATTAAATACAACAGAATCAAGTGCTTCACAATGTGTTAAAGGAAAAACAAAATCCGAGAACAACAACAAAAAAACATGAAAGTAAATTAACCCATCAATGGGGGTATTGCCCATAATCTCCAGGCCATGGCGGTTGGTGGGGGCCATGGGGACCATATTGCCACTGGCCAGCATGCTGGTGTGTTGTTTGGGATGGGTGCATAGATGATGTAGATGGGGGAGGTGGTGGAGGTGGAGGCACATTCTTGTGGAGCTCTGTGAATTCAGTAATTTGGCCCCTTTCCCCCTTGAAGAGGACCTGAGTCATGAGCTCCTCTGCCCTGCTCCGCTGGTATGGAGTCATGGGCTTTAATTTGGCAGCTGCATAGGCCCCAAAACTCTATTGTTGGTCCAGATCCCTTTGTAGGATGGCTGTGGCCGTCGGAAAGAATGTGGATGCACCCTCATCCACATTATGTGTTTTCCGCTTTCTCTTCAGGCCAACATGGAGGGGAGGGATTTCTGACTGGCAAAGGTGTGACGGCCCAGTGACTTCCTCCTCTGTCACACTTTCCTGTGTATAAAAAGTGACATTATTTTAATATATTTGTTTGTATGGGTCATCAGTCCAAACAAATGTACATTTCATGACTGTTTCTAATAGAATAATTAACACTAGCATTCTGGCACCAACATCTGGATTTATCTTAAAAAAGACTTTAAGCCACAACTGTGTTTGAATATTGAAACAAATGTGTTAAGGCTCAAATATTTCACCAATAAGGTTTAGTTATTAGCATTGTAGTTTATCTTTACAATATGTTCACCAACAGTATACCTGGGTCAAGACGGCCTCCTCCACATCCTGATCTTTTGGTCTCTCAGCCATGGCCTCAGCACAGGTAGAGGGCAGGGTGGATAGCGATGGCCTCAGATGGATTTTTCAGAGAATGGAGGCTGTCAAAATACCACAGTTTAAGTATGTACACAGCAGATGCCGCAGCTCCGGACCTTTGTGAGTGTTGGACCTTTTTCACCTCCCTCCCATATGTTGTCCTGATGTTCACAATTTTGGTGAGTACATATTTAGCGGTAGCGTCTGGTTCTATTTTCTTTCAGAGCTCCACCAATTGTGGACATTCCACAGACAGGGGAGTTGCCTGTACAAATCTATGAACTGTGGCAGTAAATCATGCGAGAAAAAATTGTCGCTCATTATACCTGCAAGACACAAGACAAAGCATCATGCAACTTCGCCCGGCATACCCCTAAGCTCCTCCCAATCTAGGCCCCAAGCCAAGCAGTATAAGCCATTCCTCCCAATCTAGGCCCCAAGCCAAGCAGTATAAGCCATTCCTCCCAATCCAGGCCCCAAGCCAAGCAGTATAAGCCATTCCTCCCAATCTAGGCCCCAAGCCAAGCAGTATAAGCCATTCCTCCCAATCTAGGCCCCAAGCCAAGCAGTATAAGCCATTCCTCCCAATCTAGGCCCCAAGCTTAACGGTATAGTCCTCTACCCACCTATGTCAGAAGTTCCAGTCGAACCTTCGTTTGCACCAAATATTGAGCGGTTTCCCACACATTCGTTTGCGCACAACGGTCCTACCTACGGCCGTTTCCTTGAGCGTTCATTCGGCTTTTAAACACTGTGCATGCGTACAACTCCGCTCTCAGGTGCGTTGTGATACTGGGGCATGATATGTACCAACACCTCCACGGAACGAACGATCGCAACTCCACGATCGCAAAAAACCATGGCGGATTCTCACAGGAGCCATGCTAGCGGATTGCACCGTAAACTTAAGGCCACCCCCAAGACCAGGGCTGAGATGGTGGACATGGTGGGCATCATGGAGGCCCGAGACTATGATTGTAAGAGGGGAGATTATGAGAGGGCAAACAGCCATAAGGATTTTATCCTTGAGAGGGTCATCGAGCGGCTGGCTCGGAAACACGGGGTCCAGCGTGCAAAGGATCAGCTACGCAATCGCTGGTCCGACCTAAAACATTGAGAGCAACACCAGCTGCGCTGGATCCATATGTATATGTGTAAATTAGGTGTCTGGATCTGTTCTTGGTCAAAGTAGCTAGAGAGAATTATAGGTGAATTTTTGAACTCTTTGTATGCCTTGGGGTTCCAAAATTTTATTTCCAAATAAAGCATATATGAAGAATGCCATTTTAGACTGTTTTCAGACATTCCTTTAGCTTTTGCACTTATGTTTTTTTTGTATTTTGCAACAGGGAAACACAAAAAACAAATGGCCTACCCCCCAAGGGACCAAGGGATGCTCCCACCCCTGGCCTATCAGCAGAGGCGGATTTAAGCCCACCTTCACACCCAGAAGGTAAGTGCAAAATGTCAACAATACAAATTGTGCCACAGACAGGGGTGCTGCTAGGTGGGCAAAAGGGCGGGGGATTCAGGCCTAAATTAAAGGATACGTGCCACTTTACTGGCTGCTGACTGATTCATCAGTGTCCATTAATCCAGCCTTGCTAGTGCAGACATGGGGAGAGGATAGCCCCCAGTGCTGGAAGGCACACAAATGCATATGAGGGATATCAGACAGCCCACATCCCATAGGAGGGAGGGGGGCAGCTATAGGAGTTGACCCATGTTGCCACTTGTGAAGTATTTGGGCCGTGGAAAATGGCACCATCATCCGTTTGTTTGTTTTTTTGCAGAAAATCCTACAGAGGCCCCCTAAAGCCATGCAACCAGTCCACCTGATTCACCCATCCCAGCCCAATTGCAAGGTTGGTCAACATGAAAAATATCCAAAAATGGATGTATTGAACCTGAAGTGACTTTGGGATGCTTAATGAATGTTTTTGACATTTTTTTAGAAGAAGCAGATTCGCTTGAGCTGCCCCAACATCTCGAGTCCCAAAGGGAAGAAGCTGTGAGTGAGCCTGTCGTTTGCCCTTGTAAGTACTGTTCTAATATTGCTTTTTGTGTATTGACATGTCTATTGGTACATGGGACAGCAGACAGCAATTAATCAACACCAACACACCTTTTTTCCTTTGGTCTAAAGCAGTGGTTCTCAACTCCGGTCCTCAGGACCCACTAACAGGCCAGATTTTAAGTATTACCTTGGGGAGATGCAGACTAGAACACTGCAATCACTGAGCAGCAAATGATATCACCTGTGATGTATTCCAGTTATCCTGCAAACCTGGCCTGTTAGTGGGTCCCAAGGACCGGAGTTGAGAGCCACTGGTCTAAAGTATGGCCATGGCCTTTATTATTGTTGGCTTTAAAGTGGTTGTAAAGTGCTCCCCCCAACCCAAACAAAAAGCCACATAAAAGGCACAATGAGCTAGTATGCAGTGCATACTAGCTTATTCTGAAATAGTTACCTTGGAACAAATCTGATGCACGCGTGCTCCAGCGCTGTGGTTGGCCTAGGCGCCCTGACTTCACTCCCGCGCATGCGCATGGGAGCCGTCATTTACGGCACGTCAACAGAAGAAACAGTACCTGGGGCTACCCCGGGTGCCCATTCTTCAGTGCGCATGTGTCGATGACATCGGTGTATGCTGAGACAGGGAATATCTCTTCAAGCGTACTGGTTTAGGAGATATTTCCCGGACCTACAGGTAAGCCTTATTGTAGGCTTACCTGTAGTTTAAAGTGGTTGTCATGAGTTGCCAACCTCTTGAACAAATATATTACTTTTTTGTTACAAAATTCAAACCTGTGTCACACCACAGCCACTATGTCTCGAGCTGTATGAACTATGTAAAGGGTAATCGCCCCAGCCTTCATACTAAAACTTCACTCTAAAGACTTTAGATAAAATGCATGTAATACCAATCAATGCCAAGATCACCAAAGAAAACACAAATCACTATGTTGGCCCTCAGCCACTTGACCATCATTGCCCTTATGCATTTTCCTCTACTTAACAGGTCATGAGGTGCCACAATGCACCATCGGAAGACTAAGGCAGGAAACTCTGTGGTGCTGTGGGGAGCTACAGGACATACAGAGGACAGCGCAGGAACTCCAACGGAGATTGACGGAAGTTGGGGACATGCTTGCGAAATTTTAACTCCATTGTGCTGGTATTTGAGGACCCCATTTTATGGCCTGTTGGCTGTTTTAAAGGGCCTCATGAAAAAGAGTGTAAACATGTACTCTATCTCATCAGGGGTTTTGAAGTGTCATCTTTCTGGGGGGGCAGACCCCCCCTTCCTCCAAACTGGAGTTTCTTGGAGAAAGGGGTGTTGCATCTGCGAAACGTGTGAGGTGATCCCATCAGGGGTTCTGAGCTTTATCCAAGCTACTGGAGTTTGGATAAGGGGGGGGCACCCCGAAAACTCGTCATCTCAGAACCCCTGATGGGATCACCTCTCACGTTTCGCAGAGGTGACCAACGGGTCCACAAAAACCAGCCCAATTCCTACGTTGGATTTGGGTCCTAGCCAGGACTCCTAGGCCAACAATAGCGAGATTTCTCTCTCCAGAACTGAACATGGCTAGTTGACGAACGAACGGTCAGGAACGATCTGAAGAACGTTCTGAAAGTCGCGAATCAACGCTCACCAAACTTCAACTAACACGAAATTAGATGAAGGAGCCCAAAGGGTGGCGCACGATAACGGCACTTTCTCTTTATACGCTCGTTGCACGTCACTACGTTCGGCTTGGTCGTACGATCGTGTAGTGCGCGTTAGTATGAGGCTTAAGTGAAGCACAGCATGTGGACTTTTTTGATGCTTTTATATTTTTTGATCTTTTTCTTTTTTCAACCTGACTAACTATATTTTATTTTATTACTTTTGCACTCCAGCACTTTTAAGAGAAAAACACAACACGCAGGCTGTCACATTGTATATGTTTATCAATTGAATACTAAGACCAACAGAGGATGATATAAGATTTTTGATGCACTTTGCCCAGGAATATAAAGTGTAGCGCTGAATCACTTTAGACTGGGGCTTTGTAACTATTAAGGCCTCATACACACGGGCGTCTGAGAAAAAATAAGCAAAACGTTGAGTCCGACGTTTTAAAAAAAATCAGTGTTTTTTTCAGCGTTTTGCATCGGCGTTAGTGAGCATTAATGGGCGTTTTTTAACCACTTCCCGACCGCCGTATGCAGAATGACGGCCGGGAAGTGGCTGAGTTATCCTGACTGGACGTCATATGATGTCCTCAGGATAACAAGCCGCCGCGCGCCGGGGGGGGGGCGCGCATCGCGGCGATCGGTGGTGTGGGGGGTCAGTCTGACCCCCCGCAATGCCGATCTCGGTAAAGTGCTTCGATCCGAAGCACTTTACCATGTGACCAGCCGTGACCCATCACGGCTGGTCACAGTGTAATACAGGAAAGCCGTTTATCGGCTTTCCTGTACTCAGGTCTGCAGACCTG
>BLSH010175909.1:370100-383648 GCA_018402905.1 Glandirana rugosa
TTCTACACGTTACTAACTGCCAAACTAAATTTCACTGTGTGTGTGAACTTTATTAACACGTAATGTGTGTATCACTTTAAATGAAACCGTCAAACATTGCACATCTCTTCTGCACAATTATTTCAAGTGTGTGTGTCACTTTAAATCAAACCGTCAATCATTGCACATCTTTCGCTCAACTCTACTAATGACTTAACGTTGCCTAAGGGGTTTATCCCTTTTGTATTTCTTATCTACCTTATCTATACTAACCTGTGCTGTTGTTACAACACAATCGGCGACCCGACAAATGTTGTAATGGAAGTGACATTCCGTCGCCGCCATCTTGCTATACCCAGCACTCATCCACAGTAAGGATAGAGTGAGAAGGCGGCAAGCGGACAAACCAGAGTTTTTAATTTGACACTTATTTTTTAAGAGTAATCGGAGCTTACATACTGAAATAAAGGATTTGGAAATACGTGAAATACGTGAAATACCTGACGCCATTTTGATATTGAATTTTAAAAGCAGCAGCGAGGCTGCTGATCTGACAGCTTTGTTAATGTGACAAAACACTGCTGCTTTTACAATTGAACATGAAAATAGTGAGACGGATTTAAAAATAGTATATTTCGCTATATAAATGCAGTTTACTGTTACAAATATGTAGAAGAACAAGAGAAACCCCCTTTGGGACTTTGTATGAGGAGACCAACTCACCAAGAAGAAGAAGGTAATATATGTAAAAAATTATATTTATTGATACATTTTAAAAAAGCAAGAAAAAAACACCCATAAGGGCGATAATTCACATCAAAGACATGGAGTGAGTATAAACATATACCTAGAAATACCTTAAATCAACCATCATATGTGCCCAGTCAGCCCTCGCCCTCAGAAATACGGGTATGTATCTATTCCAACTTGCTGTGCCACTTTGGGTTTTATCTATGCCCAGCTTTTGCCTCAATGTATGTATCCTTGCTCCATCAGGTGTTTCCCAAGCCAATTTTCTCTTTGTCTATAGATCCTAATCATTACTCTGCTGGTAAGCATTTTTTATTCTCAATTTGCTATGTGCGATTTTTATTTGCTCTTTTTCCACCCTATTCCCCTTTATCCCCCCCCCCCCTTTTTTTTTTCTTCCCTCTGTGACTTCCTGATATATTTACCAATGAGAGCTCCTTGACTTCTAGATTTGGCATATATCCTTATGCTTGAAATTATTTGTAACCTGGCTGTTTTGAAGATCCCCTAACACCCTGTATAACATGGGCAGTATCTCAATCATAACACGTCAATTGTGGATGACATTGCTCGATATGATATATATGTAATAGAAGCAAGAGGGAGACTGCGCTAACCTCCAATTTCTAAATCTCCTACCACAGCTGCAACTAGATAGTGTGAATTCTACACCTAAACAATATGTAAATGGAAAAAAGCTGCGCTTGTGTGTGTGACAAATGAATCAACAATATCAAAATTGTGCTAAACAATGATAAAAATCCAAGTGATTAAATTATATTGTGAAAAAAATCGTGAAAAAAAAAACATTAAAAAAAAAAACGAAAATAAGTGGAAAAACTAGTAAGTCCAAATAAATCCAATCTTGTGCAAAAGAGATAAATGATAATCTTCTCCTAAATCTTCATAAGTGTATAGACACCCACCACACCACCATTATAGTGAGATACAATCCTCCACCACAGTAGATGTATCCTTACCAGATCTCCTGGACCCCTTATTATAGGGGGTCAGGAGGCGCCTGTGTGGATATAGACCTCCACGGGGCCACACCGATCTACTTCCTGGGTCTTATCCTCCAAATGGCATCCAAGCAACTCAAGAAAGTAGAGAAGCCGCAGATAGCGTCATATTGTTTAAAACCACAATGTTTATTGGAAATATTGCACTTACATGTATCAAATGGAATCACGCTTGTATGCAGATAAAAAGCCGTTACTTCAGTCAGCGGTGACCACGAGACAGCACTTCCACCCAGTGTGCCCAGGCGGAAGTGCTGTCTTGTGGTCACTGACTGAAGTAACGGCTTTTTATCTGCATACAAGCGTGATTCCATTTGATACATGTAAGTGCAATATTTTCAATAAACATTGTGGTTTTAAACAATATGACGCTATCTGCGGCTTCTCTACTTTCTAGAGTTGCTTGGATGCCATTTGGAGGATAAGACCCAGGAAGTAGATCGGTGTGGCCCCGTGGAGGTCTATATCCACACAGGCGCCTCCTGACCCCCTATAATAAGGGGTCCAGGAGATCTGGTAAGGATACATCTACTGTGGTGGAGGATTGTATCTCACTATAATGGTGGTGTGGTGGATGCCTACACACTTATGAAGATTTAGGAGAAGATTATCATTTATCTCTTTTGCACAAGATTGGATTTATTTGGACTTACTAGTTTTTCCACTTATTTTCGTATTTTTTTTATGGTTTTTTTTTCACTATTTTTTTCACAATATAATTTAATCACTTGGATTTTTATCATTGTTTAGCACAATTTTGATATTGTTGATTCATTTGTCACACACACAAGCGCAGCTTTTTTCCATTTACATATGTTATATATGTATTTGACACTTTTGTTTTCTTTCTTGATACGTAGAGGATCTGTTTTTAATAGCTTGACCACTCACCCCTGAGGAAGATCTCTGATCAAACATCATTGAAACGCGTTGGGTCATTTTCTGCTACCAAAGGCAGATCTAGTGGTCTTCTTTTAAGCCTTTTTGGCTATTCCCCTATGTACATGTTTTTGTGTATTGTTTACTATATGTTTATACTCACTCCATTTTTGTCCATGTCTTTGAGGTGAATCATCACCCCTTTGGGTGGTTTTTGCTTGCTTTTTTAAAATGTATCAATAAATTTCATTTTTTACATTTGTTACTTTCTTCTTGGTGAGTTGGTCTCCTCATACAAAGTTCCAAAGCGGGTTTCTCTTGTGCTTCTACATACTATGTCCAGGATGGGGGCAGAACCACTCTAATATTTTGGGGATATAGTTGACAGCAATCTATATATTCTACTGTTACAAATAAGTGTGAAATGATAAATGCCGGTGGGTGTAGAAAGATGTCCACTTGCCGCCTTGTCACTTTATCCGTACTGTGGACGAGTGCTGGGTATAGCAAGATGGCGGCGATGGAACGTCACTTCTGTTACAAGATTTGTTGGGTCGCCGATTGTGTCGATACACCGGCACCCTCCGTTCCCCACTCCCAGACAAGAAGCTTCGGAATCAATGCACTCAGACACAAACACAGAATGTCATGAAAGCATTACTCATTTTATTTCCTCTTTTCAGCATCTTAAGTACAGTATACAAAGCAGGATATGACCGGGCAATATTTCCATTAAACCAGTTGAGAATATCCACCTATAGTTTACCATCAATAGGGAACAGACCCATTTATTTGGGTGTGGTCTATGTACCCCAAACATATTCATCATCCAACATGAAAATACACTTATGAAAGCATACATTTAGGCCTCATGCACAAGGGACATTTTTACAGTTGCTTCTAGGGGTGTTTGATGTTTTTTTTTCTTTACAGCTTAAAAACGCCCCTCCATGCTATTCTATGGCCTCATGCACACACAGGCTTTTAGGAGCTGTAAGTGCCATATGCGTTTTCAAGCTGCAAAAAAACCCAGGACCAGCGCATTCTAAAGACCGGCGTTAGAGCTGTAAAAACGCCTGATGCAGATAAAAGCTGCTAAACGTGGCTTAACGGTGGATACAGCCATGTCAAGCCTCATCAGGCGTTTCTCATGCCTCTATTCAAAATCAATGATTCCCTAAGGGAGCCCATTGATTTGAATAGAAGTCACACCAGAAGTCGGATCGTGATGATCCAACTTGCACTGTGGCTTGTGTGCTGAGGATCTTAAAGGGGAACCCCAAATCTTGGCGTGGGGTCCCCCAAAATCCATACCAGACCCTTATCCAAGCACACAGCCCAGCAGGTCAGGAAAGTGGGGGATGAGTGCTCCCCCTTCTGGATCATACCAGGCCACATGCTCTCAACATGGGCCCGTGCCCCCCCCACCCCAAAGCACCTTGTCCCCATGTTGACGGGAACAAGGGCCTCTTCCCAACAACCCTGGCGGGTGGTTGTCGGAGTCTGCAGGTGGGGGGCTTATTGGAATCTGGAAGCCCCCTTTAACAAGGGGGCCATCAGATCCCGACCCCACCCTATGTGAATGAGTATGGGGTACATTGTACCCCTACCCATTCACCCCCCCCCAAAAAAAGTGTCAAGAATGAAAACACAACACAGGTTTTTAAAGTAATCTATTAAATTAGCCCTGGAGTCTTCTCCGATTTCTTCTCCCCTCTCGGGTTCTTCTCCCTCCTCTGGCGATGTCTTCTCCCCCTATTGATTCTTCTCCCCTCCCCGGTTCTTCTCCTCTCTGCGCTGTCTTCTCCCTCTGTTCTTCTTCTGAGGAGGAGAGGAGCGTTTGAAGGCCGGGCGAGATACACTATGAGGATTTTTTCTGCTTGTCTCCCATGATTACCATAATTGGAGAGCAACGAATCCTTGTGGGGTTGGTCCTTAAAGACGGATTTGGGATGAGATCCCTTTGCTGAACGATGGGCTGTTATTTCCTTAAGTTCTGGTGAGCCCCCAATGTGTGCACACGCATGTGGTAACCAGTGGTGAAGGATGTAGTTTTGAAGTATTGAAGCTGTTTAACCGGAAAGGACTTTATCTTTTGCACTTTATATATATATTGTTTGCACTATTGTGTTTATATCTCTGCTCCAGCACTTTTTTTTGCATAAGCTACTTTGCACAAGAATCATTCACATGGGATTAATAATTTAATTCCAGCGCTGCTTTTACTATCACGGATTTAGTAATTTTTACTTTGTATTATTTATTTATTTATAGCAGCTACTTTATACGATATTACATTTATTAGTATATTTATTTGACACTTTTTAGCGCGGTGTTTTTCTGGTATTTAATACTTCTTCTGAGGTTGCCTCGGCGCGCTTTCCTGGTGTAATGCTAGGGCCACCATGTGCTATTACTTATATAGACATGGGGCGGGGCCACCAGCTGATGTTATCTGGAGATCCCGTCCCCTTGTGACATGACCACCCAGTGCATGATGGGTGATGACATCACAAGAGGACGGGGCCTCTGGATTACAGCAATTTTTCAATAGACACCTAAAGGTGGTCAAGGGGTATAGTGAACCATGTGGGTAACTGTGCTAAAAGAACCACGTGGTGGTAGTTGCGTAAGATCGGAAATCCAGCTCCACCACTGTTCTTGGGTTTGGTCAGGATAGAGCAGGCCAGTTTTGGAGATTTGCCTTTGCCACAGATACTGCATGTAAGTAACATAATATTCAGGGAAGAACTAGCATCTTTAATGCAGCTATGCGACCCAACCAAGTCAATTCATAAGAAGCTATACGGGATAGATCGGTTTTGATTGTTTGAATAAGGCTGGGGAAGTTAACCTTAAAGGCTGCAGCTGATGAGGCACGGAGGTTAATCCTTAAATATTTTTTTCACTGGTCTCCCATTTAAACAGATATGGTGATTTCAAAGGTTTGGGGGCCAAGGCCTATAGGCATGCACAAGGATTTAGACACATTTCATTTATAAAATGAAGCAGCACTAAATTTATCCAAGATATTTTGGACTACCAAGAGGGAAGAAGGCAGATTTGTAAGAGCCAGGACAACATTGTCAGCAAATAAGCATAATGTGTGTTGGGATACCTTAATTACAATAAAGACACTGGCTGAATGGTTAGAATAAAGGGCTGAGATAACTGAACTTGCAAAGCCATTAAAACCAAATTTGGATAACTGATGTCTTCTTTTTTCTGTCGTTATGGTTCTTTATATTTCTGGACTTCCATCTTGGATGGAGCCCACATGTGCCTTGATTTATTACCTTTTATATGTATATTATACAAAACTTCAATAAAATATGTTTAAAAAAAAATTTGGACAGAGTGGCTTTCAAGTAGCCCCAGCGCACCCTTTTGAATGCCTTCTCCGCATCCAATGTGACAATTACTGTAGGGGTCTTTTGAATTTCCACCACCTTAACGAGGTCAAACATCCTACGAGTTTCCTTAGGGTGCTTGCCTCCCTTTAAACTAAAAAAGAAAGAAAACCAGCACTAGAAAGAATGGAGCTGCTAGCTACAGAGGAAAAACTCAACACCCTCTAATCAACAGTAAAATAAAATAAATTGAAGCACTGATAAGTAATGTCCAGTACAAATTACTGAAACAGTCCAAAGTCTGTATAAACATGAGGTAGTCCTTATAAGAATGGAAAAAATGGCCACTCACCAGAAATCAGAAACAACTTGCATGTAAATACTGAAGTGGCTCTTCTGAAGGAACCCACTGTTTTTCATGAAGTATTGGGCCTCATTTCATCCATAAAGTAAAATAAAAGAAAACATTTTTGGTGTAGTAGTTTATGAAACTGATTCAATATGCAGGGAGACTGGGAAAGGAACACCTGTGGTAATGACAAACCAACAGACTCCGTGTCACACTCCAACTTCCCAACATGCAATGTAAACTCACCAGACCACAAGTCATAACACGCCAAAAAGATCATTCAGTGTGCCTCAATCGGGAACATACGGATCAGCCACAGCGTTGACCATATCTCAGCGATAGATGTTGAGGGACATACAACGTCCGTGTGTATGAGGCCTTAAGTCTATGGACTGTTATGCAATGCAATGCAATGTTATTGCCCTAAAAAGTGTATGGGGGCCCAGGTCCTGCCCTAAGACACATGTATCAATGCAAAAAAAGTTTTTAAATCAATAGTTTTTTCAGGACCAGTGATTTTAATAATGCTTAAAGTGAAAAAAAAAAAATCCTTTTTGTGTCTGGGGGTGTCCTTAGTCTGTGTGTAAAAGGGCACATCTCTGAGAGGTGTAGAACATAATCAGAGCAAAATCACATTTCCATAGGAAAAATTGTCATTTAACCGCTTGCCGACCGCTGATCGGCAATTGACGGCGACAAAGTGGCTCTGTAACGCAAATCGCCGTCATGCGACGGCGGCCGCGATACAGAGCCACTGTGAGCGCACGCGCACCGCCGGAGGCGCGCGCGCATGCTCACTGTGTTCGGGGGGGGGCCAGGGAGCGGGTGCGGCGGCTTCGATTGCCGCCGGCCACCCGCGATGCCCCCCCCCCGGAGTGAAGGAGTGGAGGTCCGTGTAAGTAAACACGGACCTCCGCTCTGTGTGAGGGGGAAGGGCTGTGATCACAGCCTTCCTTTACGTGAAGGCTGTGATCACTTCCCTTCCCCAGCTAGGCAAGCCCCCATACAGTTAGAACACGCCCAGGGAACATAGTTAACCCTTAGCGCGCCCCCTGCAGGTTAACCCCTTCACTGCCAATGGCATTTACACAGTAATCAGTGCATTTTTATAGCACTGATCGCTGTATAAATGCCAATGGTCCCAAAAAAGTGTCAAAACGTTCCGACATGTCCGCCCCAATATCGCAGTACCGCTAAAAATCGCAGATCGCAGCCATTACTAGTAAAAAAATAAAAAAAAAATAAAAACCCCAAAAATGAATTCTCATCATCCGTAAATGCGACCACTTTTGCGCAAACCAATCAATAAACGCCAATTGCGATTTTTTTTATCGCAAATATGAGGAAGAATATAAATCGGCCAAAAACGGTGAGAAAAATTTTTTTTTTATATTTTTTTTTGGATTTGTATTTTAGCAAAAAGTAAGAAATTTGGGTTTTTTTGCAAAATTGTCGCTCTTCTTTTGTTTATAGCGGCGATCAGAAATGACGCAGAGGTGATCAAATACCACCAAAAGAAAGCTCTATTTGTGGGAAAAAAAGGACGCAAATTTCGTTTGGGTACAACGCCGCATAACCGCGCAATTGTCAGTTAAAGCGACGCAGCGCCGAATCGCAAAAAGGGCTCCGGTCCTAAAGCTGGATATCCTTCCGGGGCTGAAGTGGTTAAAATTGCGGCTGTAATGTATTGCCAGTTCTCGGCAATATACAAAAAATTGCTGAAAAAAAGTGCGTGGGGTCCCACCCCCCAGTCCAAACCAGGCTCTTTGGGTCTGGTTTGGATATTAAAGGGAACCCTGTGCCAAATTTAAGAAAAAGTTGACGTGGGGGTTCCCCCTAAAATCCAAACCAGACCCTTATCTGAGCATGCAGCCCTGGCCAGTTAGGATGGGGGGACGAGAGAGCGCCCCACCTCTTGAACCGTACCAGGCTACATGCACTCAACATGGGGAGTATGGGTGCTTTGGGGGAGGGGGGGGGCTCTGCCCCCCCCTCAAAGCACCTTGTCCCCATGTTAATGGGGACAAGAGCCTCTTCCCCACAAGCCTGGCCGATGCTTGTGGGGGTCTGCGGGTGGGGGGCTTATCGGAATCTGGAAGCCCTCTTTATTTAATAAAGGGGCCCCCAGATTATCGCCCTCCATGTGAAAAGGTTTGGGGTACATTGTACCCCTACCCATTCACCAAAAAAGGAGTGTAGTGTAAAAAAAAAAAAAAAACAAGAGGCAGTTTTTGACAAGTCCTTTATTTTGTAAAATAGCTCTTTTCTTCTTTCTTCTTATAAAAGTACTGTCATTGTGAAGGCTGTCCATTCTGGGAGACCCGCAGGGGCTGGACTGCAGCAGCGGAGAAAGCGGTGGAGGGGAAAGAAGAAAGAAGATGAAGATTAAAGACAAAGATAAGAAGCAAGAAGACTAAAAGAAGAAGAAGAAGAAGACCAGAAGAAGGACCAGAAGAAGGACCGGGCCAGGAGAAGATGGAGGAAGAAAGAAGAAAAGAGCTATTTTACAAAATAAAGGACTTGTCAAAAACTGCATCTTGTTCTTTTTTACACTACACTCCTTTTTTGGTGAATGGGTAGGGGTATAATGTACCCCATACCTATTCACATGGGGGGGGTCGGGATCTGGGGGCTGCCTTATTAAAGGGGGCTTCCAGATTCTGATAAGCCCCCTGCCCGCAGATCCCCACAACCACCAGCCAGGGTTGTGGCGATGAGATCCTTCTCCCCATCAACATGGGGACAAGGTGCTTTGGGGCGACCTCAAAGCATCCTCCCCCATGTTGAGGGCATATGGCCTGGTATAGTTCGGATGGGGGGGGGCGCTCGCTTGTCCCCACCCCCTCCTGCCATGCCAGGGCTGCGTGCTTAGATAAGGGTCTGGTTTGGATTTTGGGGGGGGACCCCACGCCATTTTTTTTTAATTGGCGCGGGGTTCCACTTAAATTCCATATCAGACCTGAAGGGCCTGGCTTGGATTTTGGGGGGTACCCCATGTCATTTTTTTCTTAAATGTTGGCACGGGGTTCCCCTTAAATTCCATACCAGACCTGAAGGGTCTGGTTTGGATTTTGGGGGGGACCCCACGTCATTTGTTTTATATTGGCACGGGGTTCCCCTTAAATTCCATACCAGACCTGAAGGGCCTGGTTTGGATTTTTGGAGGGACCACACATCATTTTTTTAAAATGTTGGCACGGGGATTCCCTTAAATTCCATACCAGACCTGAAGGGCCTGGTTTGGATTTTGGGGAGGAACCCCACATATTTTTTTTTCAAAAATTTGGCACGGGGTTCCCCTTAAATTCCATTACCAGACCTGAAGGGCCTGGTTTGGATTTTGGGGGGGAACCCTGTGTCATTTTTTAAAAAAAAAATTAAATTATATTAAAAATTGTGTTAAAATCCCCCAGTCAAACAGGTGGCGATAAATTGGGCCTGGGGTGCTGGCGGTGCCAGAACACTGTAACCCGTTGCAGTTACTCTTGTTGGACGGAGGAATTGGACCTGATGTTGTAAATTAGTTTACGAATTGTGACGAAAGCCCCCAGTCAAACAGGTGGCAAAAAATTGGGCCTTGGGTGTTCGTGGTGCCAGAACACTGTAACCCCTTGCAGTTACTCTTGTTGGAAGAAGGAACTGGGCTTGATGTTGTAAATTATTTTAAAAATTGTTATGGAATGCCCCTGTAAATCAGATGCAGAAAAATCAGGCCGTGGGTGTTGGTGGTGCCCTAAGATACAAAATATGGTTTTAGATTATGAACAGGAGGAATAGGAGCAGTAGCTGTCTTCAAGGGATCCCAGATCCTTAGCAAATTTAATCAGTTGCATCAGCATCAGGGGTTTGATAGCTGCTGATCCAGAACTGATTCATGTTTATAAATGTGAGCCTATCAACCGAGTCTGTGGACAGGCGCACTCTTTGATCGGATACGAACCCTCCATCAGCACTGAATGTCTGTTCAGAAAGCATGCTGGATGCAGGACAGGCTAGTAGCTCAATTGCATATTGAGCAAGTTCCGGCTAGTGGTCCATCCTCAAGACCCAGTAACTAAGTGAATGCTCAGTTGGAAAGGTCTCCAAGTCTGCTCTTGCCCCTATATATTCCTGCACCATATAATGCAGATGCTGACGATGGTTGCTTGAACTTATTAGGCCTGTGTGCTGAGGACTGGAAATTTTTTTAAAGACATCGCTCAGCCGGCCACCTTCTCCAGCACTCTGCCTCTGAATGACTTAAGCTTCAGAAACATGTTGTCCAGGACCAGCAGCAGGAAATGGTAACCTCCCAGGGTCTGGAAAGGCGTTGCACAAACTTTTCTTCAAGGTATCCTGGAGATGTTTCATCCTCTGCACCCTCTGCGCAGGCAAGATGAGTTCTGCAACTTTACCCTTGTAACGTGGACCAAGAAGGGTTGCCATCCGGTAAGGATCCCTCTCATTGATACTACAAATCGTAGGATCTTTTCGCAGGCTTTTCAGAATCACAAAGCCCATGCAGCGTAAGTTTGAGGAGGCACGAGCGTCCTCTGTGCACTGAGGATGACATTATCAGGAACTACCTCCTCCCAGCCACGTAGAAATCCTTGGCTTTCTGGGGCCTGAACTCCATGATCCCTTCAAGACTGCTGCATATTATACTCCACATCCATGCTGACACAATCCTCCTCCTCCTCCCGTGTGTTTGGCAGCTCTGCAGGAATGCTCTCTGCATAAAGGGGGCCTTGAGAGGAAAGGAAGTCCTCCTCTTCCTCCCTCTGTTCGGCCTTAAGGGTCCTGTCCATGATTCCACGAAGCGTGTGCTCCAGAAGAAATATTAGTGGGACAGTGTCACTAATGCATGCATTGTCGCTGCTCACCATCCTTGTGGCCTCCTCACATGGTGACAGGACAGTGCATGCATCCTTGATCATTAGCCACTGACGTGGCAAAAAAAGCCAAGCTCCCTTGAGCCTGTCCTGGTGCCATGCTCACAGAGGTACTCATTGATGGCCCTCTGCTGTGCGTGCAGCCGTTGCAGCATTGCCAATGTTGAGTTCCACCTGGTTGGCATGTCACAAATGAGGCGGTTGTTGGGCAGGTTGAATTCCCGCTGGATGTCAGCCAGCTGGGCACTGGCATTGTATGAACACAAGAAATTTCCACAGACTTTTCTGGCCTGCCTCAGGATATCTGGTAAGCCTGGGTACCTAGTCAAGAAATGCCGCACCACCAAATTTAAGATGTGTGCCAAGCATGGAACATGTGTCAATTGTCCCAGTCGGAGGGCAGAGAGAAGGTTGGAGCCATTGTCGCATACATCCATTCCTGGCTCAAGCTGCCGTGGCTTCAACCACCTCTGAGCCTGCCCCCGCAGAGCTGAAAGAATCTCTTCCCCAGTTCGCTTCTGTCCCCAAGACAGACTAATTCAAGCACCGCATGGCATCTTTTAGCCTGACTGCTTGCATAGCCCCTTGAATGCTTAGGGAGCACTGAAGGTTCAGAGGACAATTCTGCAGACAAGGCTACAGAGGTAGAAGCAGAGGAGGGGGTGGAGGAGGCAGATGTGGAAAAATCACCACCAGCTTTTTGGAGGTGTGGTGGCGGAACTATTTCCAAAACTGAACCCTGTCCTGCATCCTTCCCAGCTGCCAGCAGAGTTACCCAGTGCACTGTGAAGGAAAGATAACGTCCCCGACCGTGCCTGCTGGACCACGAGTCAGCGGTAATCTGAACCCTGCTGCTGACCACACTGGTCAACGAGGTCAAAACATTGCCTTCCACATGACGGTAGAGAGCTGGAATGGCCTTATGTGAAAAAAAATCTCTTTTGGGAACCTGTCACTGTGGGACAGCACATTCCACAAATTCACAAAAGGGGGCAGAGTCTAATAGCTGAAAAGGCAGCAGTTGGAGTGATAGCAATTTGGCCAAGCTAGCATTAAGATGCTGAGCATGTGGTTGGCTGGGGCAGTTTTTATTTTATTTTTTTTTTTAAATTGTTTATTTATAGAATTTTCAAAAATACAATTTTCAAAAGTACAACTTTCAAAAGTACAGCTAATACAGACAAGTTTTCAGTTGGTATTTCCATAAATCAAAGAAATTGTCAATGTCACATGAGGGAACAGAATAGCAGATAAGAAACATGCCTGTGGGCTAAATGATTAATCCTAACAACGTTAACCCTGAATATAGACATTTCCGTATAATGCAACACTTAAGCCAATCAGGGGAAGGTGACTTGTCAAACTTAAATATTCAGGAACAGAATTAACTGAGACAGTATAGCATAGGTCATTCCTTAGTGGTTTACATGTAGGAAAGGAAGTTATATGAAAGGTGTCAAGGTCTATGAAGTTTTGAAGCCATAGTACCATGTTAATTTATGACTCGATTATTGTGCTCTTGTCAGGATGGACAATTTACCCCCGAGGAGTATTGAGACGTATCCCACACCTCCCAAATCTTGTAAAATCGTGCCATAGAGTCGTCTATCATTGCTGTCAAATATTCCATCCTGCGTATCTCCATCAGAGTGGAAAGAAAGTGAACAAAGGATGGTGGAGAGGTGGAAAGCCAGCATTGAGGTATTACCCTCTTTGCTGCTAGTATAATAAATGGCACAAGCTTTCTTTCGGACTTATTAAGGTCTGTAATTGGGAGTCCTAAAATATAATGCAGAGGGTTTAATGGAATGTCAATGTGAAATAATGTGTGTAGTACTTCCCGAATTTGATCCCAGAACTGTTGAATTGGGGGGCATTCCCAAAATATATGGAGATGGGTTCCTACGTCTCTATTGCACCTCCAACATAAATTTGGCGTCTCTCGGTGACGTGCATGTAGGACTTCAGGAGTTCTGTACCAAAAGTAAAGTATTTTGACCGCTGTCTCCTTTTGTGCCACACACCTAGATACTTTGGAAGTTGAACTCCAGATTCTCCCCCAGTCTACCAGGGAAATGGGCCTGCCCAAGACATGTTCCCATTTCTTCATATAGCTATGAGTTGTGTTAGTCATTGGCATGCTATTATGGAGCATTTTATATATTAATGAAATCTGCCTAGGCTCATATGGGCCCTTGGCACACAGTTGCTCAAAGTCAGTGGGTTTCTCAAGCGTTAGTGACGGAGAATTGTGGGCGAAGAAATGTTTAATTTGTAAATAGGATAGGATGTGTGTGTTAGGGATGTTATATTTGTTCTGTAGGTCTGAAAAAGTCATCAGCCTGAAC
>BLSH010175909.1:450841-462881 GCA_018402905.1 Glandirana rugosa
GCGACACGTTTGACAACCGGGGTATATTTAGGACATATTATTATTATTATTGTTCTCCGTCCTGACTGACGATCTATCTCCAATGAGTGTATGAAGTAATTGGTGAAGTTATGACTCGTGAAAGTGGGGAAGGACGGGTCTGGTTGAAAGTCGAAAATCGGGACAGTGTGAAACTTACTGTTAACGCACCAGCACGTTGCGACATGGGTTTAATGTAAAAACATTAAAAAAAAGAGGTGTTTATCTCTAAAGAAAACCACCGTAAATTGGTGAAGTCACAACGTCGCACGACCGCGCAATTTTCAGTTAAAGCGACGCAGTGCCGAATCGCAAAAAGGGCTCCGGTCCTAAAGCTGGAAATCCTTCCGGGGCTGAAGTGGTTAAATGCCACCAAAAGAAATCTCTATTTGTGGAGAAAAAAAATTACAAAAATGTAATTTGGGTACAGCGTTGCACGACCACGCAATTGTCATTCAAAGTGTGACAGGGCTAAAAGCTGAAAGTTGGTCTGGGCAGGAAGGGGTGAAAGTGCTCAGTATTGAAGTGGTTAATGAAGTATGTGAGTAACCTCTATCTAGCAGTCAGTCCTGCCTCTTGTTATTATTATTATTATACAGGATTTATATGGGGCCAACAGTTTGCACAGCGCTTTACAATATAGAGGGAGACAATACAGCAACAATACAATTCAATACAAGAGGGTTAGGAGAGCCCTGCTCCTGGGAGCTTACAATCTAATAGGGAGGGGCTGGTGGAACAAAAGGTAATAAGTGTGAGGAACGAACTGATGAGAGAAATAGAAGATTTGATTATTAGCCGATGGTCAGATAGGCTTCCCTCAAGAGATGGGCTTTCAGGGATCGCCTAAAAGTGGACAGAGTAGGAGATAGCCATACAGATTGAGGTAGAGAGTTCCAGAGGATGGGAGAGGCTCTGGAGAATTCCTGGGGATGAGCATTGGAGGAGGAGACAAGGGAGCTAGAGGTCAGGAGGTCTCGAGAAGAGTGGAGAGGATGGTTTGGTTGATATTTGGAGACAAGTTTGGTGAAGGGGGCACAGTTGTAAATGGCTTTGTATGTTATTTTTAATTACAAATAAAAGTGTGCCCGCGCCACGGATTAAGAGTAGTCGTATTTTAACTAGCAGCTGCTGCTGACGTTCTTTATTAAAATAAAGAATAGGAAAAGTATATACCGAAGAGAGCAGCGCTTGCTATGTAATGGGGTAATCTCAGTGGTAAACCTAGACCTTGCGGTCTGTATTAGTTTCTTACCCAAGAAAATTTTTTTTCCCAACAAATATAATTATGGAAAGTGCAATCAATTTCTTCTAAGAGCTGTGCCAATATTTAGTACAATAAACAATAAAGTATGATAAAATATGCGGATAAAGTGACATGTGCAATTCATGTCTGTTTTGCGTGGGGGCCTCCCCTTTCCAAGTGCATATCTTAATGTAACGTTATATTCAGCCTTTTAAAATCCTTAATTCAACATCAAATCTTTAATATTATCCATATATCAAGCTAAAATGGATAAGTCAATTTTTAAAATAAAATCTTATATTTTACTATCAATATATCAATTGTATATATATTAAAATTAGTTAGTTTTTTTAAAATGCAATTTTTACTTATCCATATTAGCTTGATATATGGATAATATTAAAGATTTGATGTTAAATTAAGGATTTTAAAAGGCTGAATATAACGTTACATTAAGATATGCACTTGGAAAGGGGATGCCCCCACGCAAAAAATACATAACTACTGAAAGAGGATATGACGTCATTGTTATTGTGAGATAAATGGCGGTGGTGCGCATGCTGCGTTCCAGCTCTGAAGACGTTAGGGAAGTGACGAAGCGCGTCAGTGGAACGCAGGATACGCAAGGCCACTCCCCTCTGGTACGCAAAACGACACTGCAGATTCGCGGCGACCACGGGAGATTGTACAACTACTTGTGTAAGTATTTTATGGCCGAATAAATTCCATACCTAAAAGAGTTGCGCGATGTGAGTTCTCTCTTCTTTCTTCATTATACTGCCAGGATTGGTGGAACCCCGCAAGTGAACGGTGATAGTAGCTGAACGGACGCCTACCCACGGTCGGGTTATAGACCGTAAGCGTACATTGACTCCCAAGTCGTATGACTGGGGGAGTCAATTGGGTCCGGTAAGTGTGAAATCTTATCCATTTGCACAGGGGAGCACCTGCACTGTTGAAGACACTTTTTGTTTGGAAATTATAATTCAACATTTCAGCACCAAGAGCACTGGAAGACACTATTATATTGCACAGTAAGATACTCTAATTTGGACATTCACTCTGGGACTATTTTTTGTGATTTTTTGTGATTATTTTGCATCATGCACTTTATAGCAACTTTTGCACACTAAACCTTTTTATTGTGGACACATTTTTTGTGATCACGTTGCACTTTATATATTTTGATTATTGTTGGTGGCATTGCACAGTTAAAAAAATTATTTCAGGATTGCAATATTATTTACAGGTTCTTGCATGAATTGCACATGGCACTTTATCCGCATATTTTATCATACTTTATTGTTTATTGTACTAAATATTGGCACAGCTCTTAGAAGAAATTGATTGCACTTTCCATAATTATATTTGTTGGAAAAAAAAAATTTTCTTGGGTAAGAAACTAATACAGACCGCAAGGTCTAGGTTTACCACTGAGATTACCCCATTACATAGCAAGCGCTGTTCTCTACGGTATATATGTTATTTTTAATGGTTTGAATTTTATTTGTTGAGCAATGGGAAGCCAGTGGGTGGATTGGTAGAGGGGGGTGGTGGATACTGAATGGTTGGTAAGGTGGATGAGTCTGGCAACATTCATGATAGACTAAAAAGGAGATAGCCTGTGTGGAGGGATTGGCAGAGAGGGGTGGCAGGTACTGAATGGTTGGTAAGGTGGATGAGATGAGTTTGGCAGCAGCATTCATGATAGACTGAAGAGGGGATAGCCTATGGAGAGGTAGGCCTATAAGGAAGGAGTTACAATAATCAAGGCTAGAGATAAGGGAATTAATATGTTGTTTAGTGGATTCAACAGTTAAATAGGGGCACATTTTGGAGATGTTACGGAAGTGAAGTCTACAATATTTGGACATTGGATTTGGGGCTGAAAGAACAGGTTGGAGTCCAGGATTACACCTAACACCCTAGCATGAGGAAAGGTACTGATGGTTGTATTATTGATTGAGAAGTCGGGGGGGGGGGGGGCATGGGCAGGGGAAAATATTATGAGCTCAGTTTTAGAATGATGGAGTTTGAGAAAGTGGTGTGAGATCCACTGATATGTAAGTTAGTAATGCAAGAAGAGCATTAAGGAGTTAAGTGAGGAGTAAAGAGATAGATGTGTGTGCAGTCAGCACAGAGATGGTACTGGTAGCCATGGTAGTTTTTTCAAGTGACCAAGGGAGGAGGTATGGATAGAGAAGAGGAGGGGTCCAAAGACAGAACCTTGGGGGACCCCTACAGAAAGAGGAAGTGGAGAGGAGGAGACAGAGTTCTAGGTAACACTGACGGACTGCTGTGATAGGTAGGAACCAGGAGAGAGCATAGCCTTGAAGGCCAAGAGAATGGAGTTTTTTGAGGAGGAAATGGTCAACACTATCAAAGGCCATAGAGAGGTCTAGTAATAGGAGTATGGAGTAGTGGCCATTGGTTTTAGCAGTTAGTAAATCATTAGTGAGTTTTAGTAGGGAGGTTTCAGTGGAGTGTAGTAAGTGAAAGCCGACTATAAGGGGTCAAGAAGGTTGTTGTTAGTGAGGTAGGAGCACAGACGGATGTAGACTAAGCATTCTAAAAGTTTAGAGGTAAACGGGAGCAAGGAGATGGGTCTTAAGTTGTTCAGCCTGGTGGGTAGACTTGTGCATGGCTGAAAAATTTGTTATTTTTTTCGTTTTCCTTTCTTTTTTTCGGAAATTCAAAAAAATTGGAATTTGGAAATTCGGAAATTAAAAAATCTGAAATCCGAAATTCTGAAATTCTCGGTAATTCGGCAATTGCGGTAATTCGGGAATTCGTGGTAATTCAGCAATTGCGGTAATTGCGATTATTTGGAAGTTTGGCAATCGGAAGAGGCAAAAATCAGAAAATCCAAAATTTAGAAATTCGAAAAATGGAAAATAACTAAGAACATTTGAAATAATAACTAACTAATAACTATTAAATGATAGGTATTGGAATTTCCTTGAAAGTTTGGCTGTTAGTGAACTTAAATATGACATTTATCACTAATAGCCATATTTTCAAGAAAATTCCAATACCTATAATTTAATAGGTATTTATTATTATTTCAAATGTTATCAAATGTTTCAAATTTCGGAAATTTAGAAATAAGGAAGAACATTTGAAATAATAAGTTATTAATATATTATTTTAACTTATTATACATTATAATAAGCTATTATTATTTCAAATGTTCTTCCTTATTTCCAACTTTTGCAGTGTTGACTGTATATATGCATACAGTATGTATGTGTGTGTGCATACTGGGTGTGTATATACTGTGTGTATATTGTATTTATATTGTATGTATACTGTGTGTATACATACAATATGCATACAATATACACACAGTATATGCACACCCAGTATACACACACATACATATATACATACAGTATGCATATATACAGCCACACACTGCAAAAGTCGGAAATAAGGAAGAACATTTGAAATAATAATAGCTTATTATAATGTATAATAAGTTAAAATAATAAATCATTAACTTATTATTTCAAATGTTCTTCCTTATTTCCAAATTTCCGCAATTACCGCAACTGCCAAATTACCGCGATTCGGATAAACGAAAATTCTGAAAAATTTGGAAATTGAAAATTCGGAATTTGTCCAAATTGACGAATTTTACAAAATTCGGTAAAAACGAAGTTCAGAACGAAATGAATTGCACAAGCCTACTGGTGGGGTACAGTGAGGGCTTTCTAAGTATAGGGGTGATCCGCGCATGTTTCAGAGGGGAAGGGAAGGTGCCAGTAGAGAGGGAGAGATTGAAGATGTGAGTGAGAAAGCATAGGATGGAAAAAGAGGGTGACCATAGTAGTTGCCAGGGAACAGCATCCAGGAGTAGTATTAGTTGTGAAGGAATAGTGTCTAGTGAACAGGTGGTAAGGCGGGCTTCTGAGAAAATTTTAGCAACTTCTTCAGTAGTAGCACATTCAAAAGTGGAAAGTGTTGAGGGTGGTTTTATACAGCGTATGTTATTACCCCCACAAATTGCATCAATATTGTTTTTGACGTGATTGTAATCTCGTGAACAGTGAGTAAGTTACTGGGTGGAGGTGGAGAAAGTAGAGGAGAAATGACGAGGACTGGAGGACAGAGTAATAATGAGAGTGACAAATAAGGCTTGTTTGGCAGCATTGAGGGAAGAATTTAATTTTAAGAAATCAGATTTATATATGGTGAATGCTTGCTGGCATTTGGGTTTACACCACAATCACTCCAGTGCATGGCTAGGTCTCTTAAGATTTTTGGTGTTGTCAGTCTGCCAAGGTTGTAATAGTCGGGGCCTGATACTTGTTGGAAATGTTCATAACTGGAACATATACATCTCAAACATAAATGCTAACTAGTGGGAACACTCTATAGCAATGGTCTCGTATATGCACTTTCTGTGTGTAATATACTATTACCCACTGTGGGTTTGTGGTACAAGGTTATTCCCAGTGCTCCACTCTCCTGATTCTAAATTTGAATGTCCAGAAAGGTACTATACCCTTTATCATATTGCAATGTGAATTCAACCTTAAAAACATTCTTGTTTAACCCCTTAGTGACGAAGGGAAAAACAATTGTTAATGTCTAAGCACAATTTTGCAACTTCGACATGTGAGTAAGACTGTAAATATCAACTACTTAATGTATCCAGGTGGATTATACCTTGTTTTTTTTTCAATACAAATTGGGCTTTCTTTTAGTGGTACATGGCTGAAAATAGTAAAAATTAAATTTTGAGCTGTATATTTCTTGCTTTTACCATAATTTTTCCTGTTTCTAAAAATTGCAAATATACCACATATGTCAAACAGTATAAATATATAGTGCTACCCCCGCAGGAGCTACTTAACCACTTGCCGCCCGCCCACCGTCAGAGCGGTGCGGCTCTTGTTCTGGGCGGATGTCATATGACGTTGGCCCTTTAAACCGAACATGCATGTGATCGGGCGCACACATCCCGGAACTGCCGGTGACAGCTCGTCACCGACGGGGAGAACAGCCATTGGGCATGGCTGTTTACCACGTGATCGGCCGCGATGAAGTCACGGCTGATCACAAATGGTACTTCCCCCATTCACACGACGTATGCACGTGCATGTCGGTGCCGGAGTGTTCCCAGGGAACACTGCCCATCACTGACACTGGTAAACAGCCATTGGCCAGTGGCTGTTAATGTGTGATCGGCTGTGATCAACTCACAGCCGATCACAAAATTTAAACACAGAGCGGTAACTAGCTGTTACCAGCTCTTCTCTCCTCACACAGCGGTTTCAGTGTGAGGAGAGGAGAGCCTGGATCAGTGAGTTACCGATCTATGTGTGTACTGTACTGCACAAACACCTGCAACATCACCCCTGCCCCCCTTGCACCTATCACCCAACAGTCATCACATCTGCCCCCATAAAGTGCACCTGTCATCAGAGACTGCCATCATAAGGTGCACCTGTCACCCATCAGTGACCGTGGCCTGTCATCTGTCACCCATCAGTGACTGTGCCTATCATCTGCTACCCATCTGTGTCCACCACCAGTCACCCATGGCCTTTCACCCATCACCCATCAGTGACCGCCATCAGGCACTGTCACCCATCAGTGACCACTGCCAGTCACCCATGGCCTGTCACCCATCAGTGACCATTGCCAGTCATCCATCACCCATCAGCGACCGTGACCAACCATCCATCAGTGACCACCCCAGACATCCGTCACCCATCAGTGACCACCCCCAGACACCCACCACCCATCAGTGACCAGCGCCAGACACCCATCATCCATCAATGACCACCGCCAGTCACCTGTCACCCATCAGAGACCACCACCAGTCACCTGTCACCCATCAGTGACCACGGGCAGACACCCGTCACCCATCAGTGACAACCGCCAGACACCCGTCACCCATCAGTGACCACTGCCAGACACCTGTCACCCATCAGTGACCGTTCCCAGACACCCGTCACCCATCAATGACCACTGCTGGTCACTCATCAGTGACCACCACCAGTCACCCATCAGTGACCACTGCCAGACACCCGTCACCCATCAGTGACCACTGCCAGACATTTGTCACCCATCAGTGACCACCGCCAGTCACCCATCACCCATCAATGATCACCGCCAGTCACCCGTCACCCATCAGTGACCACCGCCAGACACCCATCAGTGACCACCGCCAGACACACGTCATCCATCAGTGACCACCATCAGACACCCGTCACCCATCAGTGACCACCGCCAGACAATCGTCACACATCAGTGACCACCGCCAGTCACCATCAGCCATCATTGACCACCACCTGTCACCCATCAATGACCATCGCCACTTATCTCTAAACATCACCTGTAAAAGTCTTACACATGTGGTATCGCCATACTCAGGAGGAGTAGCAGAATGTATTTTGGGTTTTATTTTTGCTATGTGCATGCTATGTGTTGTAAATATGTTATATTTTGACAACTTTGTGTAAAAAAAAATGTGGCTTCATTTTTTTTTCCACATTTTCCAAAAACTTCTGGAAAAAATGACATGTTCAAAAGACTCATTATTCCTCATAGATTATACGTTAGGGTGTTAGCTTTCCAAAATGGGGTCAATTTGTGAGCAATTCCATTGTCCTAGTTCTCCAGGACCTTCAAAAATGTAACAGGTGGTTGAGAAATAAGATGTGTAATTTATGCTCGTAGAACACCTGTAGGAGCTAGTTCTATGTTGGGCCTCTGTATGTGGCCAGGCTGTGTAAAAGTCCACACATGTGGTATTGCCATACTTAGGAGGAGTAGCAGAATGTATTTTGGAGTGTTATTTTTATAATTGTCTTTACTGTAGTATTTCTATGGAATAACCATTGGCAATATGTTCAAGGAATACAATAGAAGAACATTAACTGAAGTTATAAGCAATATAGCTCAATTAGAACCTTAGAATAACCCCAAGAGAAGAGCAAACCCTTTAATAACAATAAAGTCCCAAAAATGGCAATCTGTACCAGATTGGTTACCTTTACTCAAGTTTGGCTTTATGAGTCCAGGCAGGAGGAGACCAGAAGACTGACCTTCTCTATGTCAGATCCCTCGCTTCTGTCCCCTGGCACCACAGGCCCAATATCAAATATTATTTTCAAATCAATGGTATAAATCTTAACTTCCCAGATAAACAGTCCTGCACACCCACTGCATATACAGAGCCCTGGATATGTGTGTGCAAGGCTTTATGGCAATAGTAACTTCAGTCCCTTTGAAGTTAAATAAGCCTTGGCATCTTCAGCTAGCCACTCTCGTGCACTTAAATTCCTGGATGGCAGGCCTGAATAACATAACTTGCCCTGATCATGAAGTAAAGAATTGTCCTCAACAGGGTGAAAGGACAATGACCTCTGTGTACAGTGTCTTTCTATCTAAATGGCCTTGTATTCTGAGGCACTACAAACATTAGAAAGATGACTACTAGCAATGATGTCTGTATACAGGTTCAGTATAACTCTGTCTGTGCAGTGTCCTTGTTTCCTGCAAATAAGCACAATCTTCTCACCCAATCCTGCAATCGATCAAAGCCCAAACAAACTTCCTGGGACAAGCATGCTTTCTTGGTGGCGACTGGTCACCACACACTGGAACGCTTCTCTGTCGGTGCAGGGGCACCTGAATATGCAACTGGGATCCTCTCTCTCAAGCTGGATGGCCCGACCGGTCCCAGAGGCCTAAGATTGCACTGTGGAGAGACCCAAGAGGCAGCACCCCTCTCTTAGGTCTTTTCTCTTCCTCTCCCACATTTTTACTAAATTCTCCTCAGACAATCAAGATGGAATTTCTTTCCTCCTCTCCCCCAGAGCATGCTGAGGTTGTAGTTCCATAATCCATACAAAGCTATGGGGCCGTCTGGTATTGCAATCCCGTTATAAGATTCTGAACCCCGCCATCACTACAAAAAAAATATCCTATAGTTTGCAGAAGCTATAACTTTTGTGCAAGTCAATACAAATACGCGTATTGGAATTTAAAAAAAAAAAAAAAAACGTAGCAGAATACATGCTGGTCTACATTAGTGACGAAATTCGATTTTTTTAACTGTTTTATTGGGTATCTTTATAACAAAAAAGTAAAAAAATATTTTTTTTTTCAAAAAGTTTTTTTTAGTTTATATCGCAAAAAATAAAAACCGCAGAGGTGATCAAATACCACCAAAAGAAAGCTCTATTTGTGTGAAAAAAAGGTCATCAATTTTATGTACAGTGTTGCATGACCGCACAATTGTCAGTTAAAGCAGCATAGCCAAAAATATGGCCTGGTCAGCAAGGGGGGTTAATCTTCGGGAAGTCAATTGGTTAAACACTATTAATTCTCCCCTTTTATCATCTGAGGAGATGCAGATGAGAATAATACAACATAAAACAACATAACACATGTGAAAAAACAATACAAGTGTTGCATATTGTGCCATGTAAAGGGTCTTTTTATGCAAACCTTTAACCACTTCAATACCAGGCACTTAGAACACTTCCCTACCAGACCAATTTTCAGCTTTCAGTGCTGTTGCGATTTGAATGAGCATTGCGCGGTCGTGCGACGCTGCACCCAAACAAAGTTTTTATCATTTTGTTCCCACAAATAGAGCTTTCTTTTGGTGGTATTTGATCTCCCCTGCGGTTTTTATTTTTTGCGCTATAGAAAAAAAGACCGAAAATTTTGAAAAAAAAAAACATTTTTCTTTGTTTCTGTCACAAAAATTTGTATAAAGTACATTTTCTCCTTCACTGACGGGCACTGATGTGGCTACACTGATGGGCACTGATGAGGCTACACTGATGGGCACTGATGAGGCAGTACAGATTGGCACTGATGAGGTGGCACTGATAAGGTTGCACTGATGATGGGGCACATATACAGCACTGATGGGCGGCACTGACAAGCAACACTGACGGGCACTGATACGTGGCACTGATATGTGGCACTGATGGACACTCCTAGGCGGCACTGATAAGTGGCACTGGGCACTGATGGGCACTGATAGGTGGCACTTTTAGGTGGCACAGGTGGGCACTTTTAGGTGGCACAGGTGGGCACTTTTAGATGGCACAGGTGGGCACTGATAGGTGACACAGGTGGGCACTGATAGGTGTCACAGGTGGGCACTTATAGGTGGCAGTGGTGGGCACAGGTGCAACAAGCACTGTTAGTGATGGCACTGGCAGGCATCATACATGGGCACAGTGCCATCCCTACAGTGCATAATATTGCCCTTACCTGGTGGTCTAGTGGGGGCTCCCTGGTGGTCCTGGGCGGCCTCTGATTTCCTTCCCTGGTGGTCCTGGGTGGCCTGTGTGTGATGTCCGGGGGGGGCTCCCAGATGGTCCTGATCCGGCTCCCTGGTGGTCCAGTGGGGTGATCCTGAGGGTGGCTGTGCTGATAAATGTTCAGCGCAGCCCCCCCCTGTCAGGAGAGCAGCCGATCGGCTCTCCGCTGCTCAGGTCTGCAGACCTGAGCAGAGGAAAAGCCGATCAACGTCTCTTCCTATTTACACTGTGATCAGCCGTGATTGATCAGCCTTTTACCTCGGTCGGTTATGCGGTGGGTCAGACTGACCCACGGCACCACCGATCGCTGCGATGCGCGCCCCCAGGGGCGCGCGATCGCGGATTATCCTGAGGATGTCAATAGACGTCCAGTCAGGATAATGAACCCCCCCGCCCGGACGTCATTTGTCTATACGCCGGGCGGGAAGTGGTTAAAGTTATTGATAGGTCCTCATTAAGTGGGAAAAATACATTTGCGGTTAGATTTTGTTTTCTGGTTTTTTTTTTGTTTTGTTTTTTGTTTCATATGTTTCTATAACAGTTTGTTAAATTGTATCTTGTGGCTTTCTCTTGCATGAGTATACAGGATGCTTTCATTTATGTATCCTCTGTGACTAATGTAACAAAATAGGAATAAAGAGGAACCTAAACATACCACAAACTAAATTAAAGATCACGATGATAATAGATTGTTTCCCTTTAAGGGAAATGAAAATATTTTTGGGTGCAGCTAAGACTTGAGATATAAAGATGTGAAAAGAAGCCTGAAGTGACACATCTTGATAGGAAATAGATACACATGAAGCATAAACCGTATATGCAGTAGACATATATCCAAATCTGCAACGCCTCTCCAAACCACCTTCGCTTGTCTTTTAAGAACTGTTAGGGTGTTGGCTTTGCTTCCATAAAAGTGTAAAAAAAGTTGATTTCCATCTTAAATTCTTTACATTGTTTTATTCTATAAAAGCCAAAGTGAATGCATACATTCTGTCTCCAGACAACATAGCACACTTCCCAGGCACTTTTTACCCCTAAAGACTTGCTCACGGGGTTTAGAGTAATCTGGGTAGTGTGGTATGTTGGGTGGAGACAGAATGTATTCAATGTACAAAGTAAAAACATTTAAAGCTTAATGTCACTTTTCAAAAGAAAATTTAAAATGAAGCCCTGAAGGTGGAAAAAAATCAGCTCTGGCTGCAGTACTTACCCCCTCTCCAGTGATAGCCAGCTTTAGAAAATATTTTCTTTCTAAAATGTTATGCTGTTCATTAGTGTTGAGCGAACCCGGACTGTAACGTTCGGGTCCGTACCGAACTTTCGGGTGTCCGGGGCACGGACCCGGACCTGGACATTTCAAAAATAGTTCGGGTTCTGTCCGGGGTTCTGGTATTTTACTCCACGTGTTTAGAAGCTGCAGGGCAGCCAATCAACAAGCGTTTCACTGGTTTGCCCTTAGAAGCCATCACAGCCATGCCTA
>BLSH010175909.1:547603-564683 GCA_018402905.1 Glandirana rugosa
TGTCGACCTTGTGAGCAGAGGGGCAAATACAGGCTATCATCTGCCGTGAAGACGGAACGCGCTACCCCTGGGGAACGGGGGGAGCGAGCCGTCTTTGTATATGAACGTCTGTGGAGGAAATCGCTACGGGGCGAAGTAGGATCATTATTTGATCGAAGAGGCTGTGGGACGCGGGGGGGTTTCCCGCAACCGGTATTCGCGACGGGAGGGGCGACGGGAACCGGAAGGTGGAGAGTGAGTCAGGCGGTCAGGAGAGGTGTCTGGGGGGGTGTAGAGCGCTTATGGCCAACGCCCTTTGGGGGGGCGCAGGGTGTCGGAGAAGCTAGTTTATTACTAGGATGAAGCGGGGCATCGCTAAAGGAGGTGTCTGCAAGTATATGTTTCTGCCGAGCGAGGGGGGCAAGGGGTCCCCATCGCGCAAGGCAGAAGTGCCGTCTACTATCGGACATAAACGGGGAGACGAGTGTTCCAGCTGTAGGCAACCCTGCATTAAGAAGAAAATATTTGGCAGCAGTAGCAAAACAAGAAATCTAAGCTTACATGTGCAGTTGAGAGGTGCAGTGACCTTGCCAGAGGAGGCATCAGACCTGCCACCTACTCAGCTTCACAGTGTCGGGCTGTCGGTCCTGGGCACCTCCCGTTGAGGCGGCGCCCCGGAGGACGTCCGGTCGGTAATATAGTTTAGAGGCAGGGAGTAGTAACAACATAACAGTAACAATAACAAGCATATAGAAATCTAACCTGAAGCCATCACATAGGGTGTGGAGCTCAGGCTTTGAGCGACCAACCTGGGGGCAGCCTATAGGGAGGCCCCCAGGTTGATCTGACCCGGAGTCCAGGTTATCCTCCTTATCTGCTTCGATAGGCAGTCTCTGCTGGATGCGTGCAAGGTTGCATGGGTAACTTCCCACAGATGGGGGGGCAGATCCAGGTGCAGCTAAGTTAGTTCACCACCCAAAGGGAAAAGGCTTGGGAATTGTACAGTCAGGAGAGAAGCATCTGCTGATTCAGAGGAGGCAGTATATGCAGAAAATGTTGGTCTTAGAGTTCGTAAGCCAACCAGCAAGTGTCTGTAAGCAAGGTTAGAAGTTAGTTGCTATTTTGCTTTTGCAGATACTGTCCTCAGGGGAAGTTTCTAGTGATCCGTGGTCAAGTAAGTAGAGCATCGGCTTGGTTCTGGTGCGGTTCAGCAAGGGTTGTACCGAGCATGGAAGACAGCATCATAGGGTAAGATAACGGGGGGTGTCCAAGAGCAGACGTGCAGGGGAGGGAGAGATAGGTAGGAGGAGAGAGGCAGACATCGTCAGTAGTGATCAAACAGGAGCGCATTATTCATTAATTTGGAGGAGTTGAAGTAGGTAGTTAGACCGAAGTCAGGCTTCTTGTTCCGGGTCAGGTCCAGGGTTGTGGTCTACCTGAGGCTTGTCCGGGGCCGGTGCGGCCTGGTCCTGTCTTCTGCGACGAGATGGGGTGGTATTTGGTCTTCTTCGTGGTGTATGTAGGTCAGCATCATGAGGAAGTAATTCAGCCCACATTGCTGGGATAGCGAATTCCCGGTACCATTCAGGGACCGGGATAGGTCTCATGTTAACATGTTCAAAGAAGTGGGGTAGATCAGCTGGAGTTTGCAGGACAAAGGTTCGGCCTTGAACGGTGACGGAAAGTCCAAAGGGAAAGCGCCACTTATAGACAATGCGCCTTTCTCTGAGTGCTGTGAGTATGGGGCGTAGGGCTCTTCTGTGGTTCAGAGTTATCTGGGAGAGATCTTGGAATATTTTAATTTCCGCTCCGTTTAGAGAGATTTCCTGTTGGTCCCGGGCACGGCTGACTACCTCTTCCTTCAGTTTGTAGTCCATAAAACAGCAAACAATATCTCTCGGTGGGTCTCCCTCTCTCCCCCTGGGACGTAAGGCCCTGTGGGCCCGCTCAAACTCAACCGGTGCATCTTGGGGTCTTTCCAGAACATTGTTGACTAAGGACTGGAGAGCCAGGGGAATTTGATCGTGTTCGATGCTTTCGGGAACCCCGCGAATGCGGAGGTTCCTTCTGCGGCCCCTGTTATCGAGGTCCTCAAGTTTCCTCTGCATGTCAATGAGGTGAAAGTGATATCGGGCGCCATGTTGCTGGAGTTCCTGAATATCGGCGTCGTGACGACCGGCTGCCCTTTCGACTTCCTCGAGTCTGTCTTTGACCCCTCTGAGTTCGTCCTTAAGGTCGGATACTGCATCCGACAGAGCTCCTTTAATGTCAGATGCGAGGGATTGGAGGTCAGTGATCTTGGGCATCTGATTTATGAGGGTGAGCAGTGTTTCCTGATCTGCAGGTGATTTATTCTTCTGGGAGCTTTCAGATTGTCTGCAGGCCATGGCGGATGTTGGTGAGTGGGATGTAGAGGGTTCCGGAGCAGATGGGGGTAGTGTGCGGAAAAGTTCGGGGAGATTACGACCCGGTTGAGAGTAAGGGGTGTTAGAGAAGGGTAGTTGACGGCCGATCTTGCCCATCACAGAGTCATTTATATAGTATGTTACCAATGTAAGATGCTGCCCTCTCCGCGTCGCCACAGGCCTTGGATTATTCAGGCATCTTTACTCATGTCCAACTGGGGATGTATGGAGGCCACTTTAATGGGAGGCTGCCTTCGCAGAGCCGGGTCCCGCCAAATACGGGTCCGGGGGTCCAGATCGGTGGAGTGTAGGGGTCAGGAGGGGTATAGAAGGCCCCAAGGGTAGCCCGCCAGCAATTACTTGGCCTGTTGTGGTCCAGATGGCCTGGCTGTATGCTGCGGCCTAGCCGCGGAAGAAGCCGCGGACTAAATTTGCGGCCGTCCCGGGTGTTCGTTCGGGAACGTGCCGATTTTGGGCCCAGTCTCTAGGGCAGGCTAGTGGGAGCCTCAGGGTGTCTTTGTCGGGGCTCGGGGCCGCGGATTCGCCGCGGGGTGGCCGTAGAAAGCGGCCGCGACCTAGGCCGCAAATGAAGCCGCGGCCTAAATTTGTGGGGCCGCGGAGGTCGGGCACCGGCAGCCGCGATTTTTGGACCGGGGTGAAGATGACAGCGTGGGGGAGCCTCCTAGGTGAGTATGGGTAGCTCACCTGCCTTCAAACGGGTCGGATGCCTTCAGATTGACACTGGGGGATCAGAGCTCTCCCATGACACGTCCTCCGTCCATCACGTCCAAGCCACGCCCCCCCATTGCGTGTTTTATAGATATGAAAGTCTGACTGAGACCCCTCCACCTTGTATTTTTGAAGGCCTTCTTTTTTGCTTTTAAGTGTGCCTTTATGTCGGCATTAAGCCATCCTGGTCTTTGATTAGCTCTTTTAAATTTATTTCCTGCTGGGATACACTGGCTAATACCTTTGTTTAGTGTGTTCTTGAAGCATTCCCATTTTTCCTCTGTGTTCATTGTCCCCAGAATGTTATCCCAGCTAACATCTTCCAGCAATGAGCGTAGTTTCTGGAAGTTGGCTCTTTTAAAATTCAGTGTCTTCGTATTCCCCTTAGGTTTCCTAATATTCATTTCAAGAAGGATTCCCCTGTTATGTTTCTGCAAGTTGGTAACTGGTGGTATGGTAGTTTGGTATGTGCTTAGCAAGATACCGAATATGAGGGGAAGATGATTTCACAAAGACGTCTGAGCACAAATAATTATTTAGTACGAGGTAACAGAAAATATATTTTTGGTTTAGCAGGATAACAACTAGAAGCAACTTTTAGAGTCATGTGATTTATGAAAGCACGTTATTATCAGATTTTATTTTATCTCGGTATCTTACAGCATAATAGTTTGCACGGAATAAGTGTTTATTAACCATTTCAGCTCTTGTACCCTATGGACCAGAGCAATTTTTAATTTTCCACTAATGGGCCCATTTATTCAACAATGATTTTATCAGGACTTTATCAGAAATCTACAGTCACAGCATACACTTCCATTTTATAACATCAGTACTGTAAAATCAATAAAAACAATAGTTTTTTTTTACAATATAAGCTTAGCCGAAATCTCCTTTCACATGGTAAATTCTAACAGTCTGCTGGCCATCTGTGTTCACAACTTCCTGGATTCCCAGCATGCTTTGCAGCTTCCCCTCTACTGTTTACTTTCAACTACTGAAGACTACACATCCCATGGTACCTTGCTATCTGCAAGCAGTGATTCCTGTACTGACTCTGCCTCCTAAAACTCTCCTCTCAGCTCCTCTGTATTTTGGAAGGCAGGCTCTGTGAAATGTGGGATACAGCAGTGCCTATACACGGGGCATAGAGAATACCTGAAAGTGTATGTGCGGGGATCTCCACAAGGTAAGTTTACAAACTTCAGGATCATTGAGATTATTAGAAGACTATACATCATTCAAATACAATATAGATATATCTGTTGTCCTGGTAAAGGAATTTGTGAAGCACCACACCCCCTATATATCAACAACAAATATAACTACCAAAAGAAGGCACAATGGGGCTTTTAAGGCACCTCTATTCACTAGTGATTACAAGACTTAAAATGTTACATTATTTATTCATATATTTCGTTAAATCATCCATAGATAAATCCTTGTTTCGCAAGTATGTTACAAAAATAAATCATTGCAACCGATCACTCTCTTCCTTGGGGAGACTGTGCCATAAATGGCTACCCCCTTCCTCTGTACAAGACATTTATTGGGCAATCCAGGGGATCACTTATGTTCAAATGTTCACAGTAGTCTTCTTTCTCAGGAGAACAAGGAGAGGAAGATTTATCATTATGTAGGTGGTTTGCTCACATTACCAGCTGTATACATGGCTCAGTATGTTCTTCCCATCCACCACATATATTCATGTGCATGAGATTGGGAGAGAAGAGGGAGCCTCTCCATACTTATTAAGCTTGTCACATAAAGTATAGTTCTAGACCTCCCTACCAGGGATTAATTTGTCCAGTTTGATGGGTAACCTCAGATGAAATGAGGTAGGTACAAAGCTCCGATACCATGTTATTTCTGCTATCAGATGTTAATCCAAATCAAAACTCGGGGGAGCAGAACCATAGATGTAAATGTTTGGGGACCTTTACAAATACATGTACAAACTTCAAGATTGGAGTAATTGAAGTTGGCTAGGCATTATTGAAATACAATGTGGAAATGAATATATGATTTTAAAATTTGACCAAACGCTTTGGTAATTATTTTTGTTTTATTAAAGTATTTTTTTTTACAAAATGTAAGTTTTAAGAAAAATGTTAGTTTGTTAGTTTTAAGAAAAATGAATGTAAATACATAGTATATCATTTATTCTATAATTTGCTGCATTCAAAATCATCAAATATAGTTTTTAATATTTAATTTTGTCAATTTTTTATACAATATTTAACTGAAAAAAAATCACAAACAACATGAATGAAAATAACACATCAATGGTAACAAAATAGAAAAAATAAATAAATAAAGAATTAAAAATAAAACAAAGTAGAAGAATGATAATAGCTAAAGGGAGAAGGGCAGTAAGGTGTTAATTAGGGCTAATTAGAAGTTCACCTTTGTTCACTTTTTTTTTTCTAAATTCCAGCTCCTCCATGTACCAATATAGCATTAAAGTGGTTGTATACTCATAATGATGATTTCCATGCATCTAAACCATTGCTGCCATGTGAATAAATATCGCTCCGTCTAACAGTGCCTACCTTTCTCCTTTCCATATTATCGATATATTTTTTCTAGTGACGTCATCCTGCGCATGCGCATAATCACCACATTTTCCAGCAGGCCTGGAGTCTGCCGGAAAAATGCAGGGTGTATGCCGGGGCTGCGTCAATTCCTATTTTCGATGTCAGCACCAGCAATCCCACGACATCTCTTCCAGCAGAGGAGGATTGTTGTCACCTCGTGACCTGATACGTCACAGGGTGGAGGAGAGAGAGGTGATCCTTTTGCAGTACAAGCACTACAGTGGGGAGCGACTAGTGATTACTTGGAGAGCATTGCTGATCCTAATGTGCATGCGTGGGATTACGGCCATCTATAGGAAGTCAGGGCAAAAATCAATCTTATACAGGAAGTGGAAGCCAACACTTGGAATGGCGCTGGGGATCAGCAGGGAAGGAGCGGACCTCAAATATCTTTTTTACCAAGTAAGATCATTTCATTTCACATAAAACTCTGGCTGTTTGTGTTGAATATGTGAAGGAATACATGAATGTTATTATTTGGGATTTTTTAGGAGCGCATACAACCGCTTTAATGTACTTCTTTTGCAAAAATAAAACAGCTTTCCATTTATTCTACACACACTTACTTCACTGTCCACATGGCTGTTTAAAAACACTTCTCCATTTCTTCTGCCTTACTTCCTTGACAGACTAGAGGTCATGACACAGGAAGGAGTTGACCAGCTGACCTCATTAGTACACAACCTGCATCATCTACACTCTTACCTACCTACCCACTTCCAAGTGCATGATTTATAAATGAAATGCAATCAATCCGCGATTACCCTTCTCATTAAATAAATACACAGGCATCAATTATTTTTTCCTACCTTAACTTTAACCACTTCCTGCCCGGCCTATAGCAAAATGATGGCCGGGCGGTGGTTCCATTATCATGACTGAATGTCATATGACGTCTTTCAGGATAACCCGCGATCGCGTGCCCATGGTGGCGCGCATCACGGCGATTGGTGGTGCGGTGTGTCTTCAGAAGCTCTTTACCAAGTGATCAGCCATGACGAATCACGGCTGATCACAGTGTAAACAGGAAGAGCCATTTATTGTCCCTGTTCCTGTAGCCGTCCCTGTGTGCTTCCCTGGTTCCCCCCACAGAGCTGCTGTCTTCCCCCCTCCTCTCTCCTGCCAGCTGCTGTAGAAGATGTGTCATGATGGAGAAATGGGAATGGGTCGGTAAATTTGTAATTTACCGGCTCCTTCCTTTTCTGAATGGAGTCAGTGATTGGTACCAATTGGTTTATTCAGAACAGAAGTATAGTAAATAGAGTTGAGCGGACACCTGGATGTTCGGGTTCGGCGGGCTCGGCCGAACTTCGTGAAAAAGTTCAGGTTCAGTACCGAACTTGACCCCGGACCCCGAACCCCATTGAAGTCAATGGGCACAAAAATGGCTGTGAAAAAGTCCTTGAAAGTGCTAGAGGGCTGCAAAAGAAAGGAAAATGGGGGTAAGAGTAGGACAAGTGCCCTACAAAGAAATGGGGATAGGGAAATAACTTAAAAAAAAAAATGGGAGAAGGAGGTGGATGTTAGAACAATACTCTGTATGAGCAGCAGGAACCTCTCCCTATAGAATTAGGAGATGATTTTAGAACAATAATCTGTCCCTTACAGCACCAGCAGGAACCTCTCCCTATAGAACTAGGAGATGATTATAGAACAATAATCTGTCCCTTACATGAGCAGCAGGAACCTCTCCCTATAGCACTAGGAGATGATTTTAGAAAAATAATCTGTCCCTCACAGGAGCAGCAGGAACCTCTCCATATAGAACTAGGAGATGATTATAGAACAATAATCTGTCCCTTACAGGAGCAGCAGGAACCTCTCCCTATAGCACTAGGAGATGATTCCCTCATAGGAGCAGCAGGAACTAGAGTTGAGCGGACACCTGGATGTTCGGGTTCGGTGGGTTCGGCCGAACTTCGCGAAAAAGTTTGGGTTTGGTACCGAACTTGACCCCGGACCCCATTGAAGTCAATGGGGTCCCAAACTTTTCGGCACAAAAATGGCTGTAAAAAAGTCCTGGAAAGTGCTAGAGGGCTGCAAAAGGAAGTAAAATGGGGGTAATAGTAGGACAAGTGCCCTACAAAAAAATGGGGATAGGGAAAATAACTTAAAATCAAATAAAAAAAATGGGAGGAGGAGGTGGATGTGGAGTAGGAGCCTAGAGATTGACTAGGCCATGACCGTGGCAGTGTAGGTGGAAGTGGCGATGGTGGAGGAGGAGGAGGAGGTAGCCAACACTTTTTGCTGTCTGTTTGTTTTTTTTTCTAATTGGGGTAGCCCCCAAAATAGCCTCTCCCTATAGAACTAGGAGATTATTTTAGAACAAAAATTTGTTCCTTACAGCACCAGCAGGAACCTCTCCCTATAGAACTAGGAGATGATTTTAGAACAATAATCTGTCCCTTACAGCAACAGCAGGAACCTGACCCTATAGCAGTAGGCAATGATTTTAGAACAATAATCTGTCCCTTACAGCAACAGCAGGAACCTGACCCTATAGCAGTAGGCGATGATTTTAGAACAACAATCTGTCCCTTACAGCAACAGCAGGAACCTGACCCTATAGGAGTAGGCGATGATTTTAGAACAATAGTCTGTCCCTTACAGCAACAGCAGAAACCTGACCCTATAGGAGTAGCCGATGAATATAGAACAATAATCTGTCCCTTACAGCACCAGCAGGAACCTCTCCCTATAGCACTAGGAGACGATTTTAGAACAATAATCTGTCCCTTACAGCAGAAGCAGGATCCTCTCCCTATAGAACTAGGAGATGATTATAGAACAATAATCTGTCCCTCAAAGCTGTAGACTCTACCTAGTCCAGTATCAGATCGTTCTGTAATGCAGGATGAGATGTTATTAGATCTGCAATCTGTCCCTAAAAGCAGGAGTAGTAAACTCTACCTAGTCCAGTATCAGATCGTTCTGTAATGCAAGATGAGATGTTATTAGATCTGCAATCTGTCCCTCAACGCAGTAGTACTAATAATCTCTACCTAGTCCAGAATCAGATCGTTCTGTAATGAAGGATGAGATGTTATTAGATCGGCAATCTGTCCCTCAGAGCACCGGCAGCATCCTCTCCCTACACTAGCCTGAGAGCATGTGACATGGAGCACTACGTGACTCCAGCTTATACAGAGGCTGGGTCACATGATGCACTGGCCAATTACAGCCATGCCATTAGTAGGCATGGCTGTGATGGCTACTAAGGGCAAACCAGTGAAACGCTTATTGATTGGCTGCCCTGCAGCTATTCAACAGGTGGGATAAAATACCCGAACCCGAACCCAGACTTTTTTCAAATGTCCAGGTTCGGGTCCGGGTTACGGACACCCCAAAGTTCGGTACGGACCCGAACTTTACAGTTCAGGTTCCCTCAACTCTAATAGTAAACTGTTTTTACTATAATTCAGTTTCTGAATGAATGGGAGACTCAGTACTCAACTATTCGTTTATTTGGTGGGACCGTAATAAAGGGACCCGCAATGGGAGTTAAGGGCCCCAGGTTCAGTGGGAAGAGGGAAGGGCCCTTGCCAGGGGTCAGGGGGGCCCTTCATAATTTCTTGCACCAGAGCCCTGAAGGTTCTAGTTAAGCCTCTGCATATTGATGATACACAGTCTTACTTTAGGTGAGAATCACGGGGTGATATGGAGTCTTATTTGATTGTAACAAATTAATCCTGATTGCTATTCAAAAGCAAAAATAAAAATCCTGTGCTGTCACTGGGAAAACAATGGGACAGCAATGAAAACTAAGTTAGGCCTTTCCTTGTGACTATCCTAACACACAGCCCTGTGTAAGTTTTCCAGGTGGACTAAAAGTAATTTGTTGGATCATTATATTCTTTTATATTTTCAGCCATATAATTCAGCAAAGAGACAGGACACACATCTGACACTTGACAATTGTCTTTATTATATGCAGAGTAATGATGAATATATCAAATACATGAATATATAATTAAATAATGTACAACTCAGATGAGCAATTTAAAGAGTACTACAGGTCTCTAAGAATGCAAACAAGAGGATGGGAAGTCTTCCCATACCTCAGATATCTTCCCAGACTCCCCAAAAACATAGAGCCATGGGCATTCATGGAGTGCTGTGTTTATGTATAATAATTAGAGTTGAGCGAACTTCTGGAAGTCCAGGTTCTGCTGGTTCGGCCGAACTTCGGGACAAAGTCCGGGTTCGGGTCCGGACAGAACCCGAACTTTTTCCCGGACCCCGAACCCCATTGAAATCAATGGGGACCCAAACTTTTAGGCACAAAAATGGCTGTAAAATAGTGCTGGAAAGTCCTAGAGGTCTGCAAAAGGAAGGAAATGGGGGTAAGGGTCGGACAATTGCCCTACAAAGAAAGTTCCGTTCAGTTAGTCCCGGTTTTATTTAAAGTGACACTCGCAGCTTCCAGATGTTTGCAGAACAGTAGTTCAGTTAGTCCTGGTTTTATTTAAGGTGACACACACAGTTTCCAGATGTTTGCAGAACAGTAGTTCAGTTAGTCCCGGTTTTATTTAAAGTGACACACACAGTTTCCAGATGTTTGCAGAACAGTGATATGGGTTCTCCCGGCTTATTTATACTTTTTTGACACAGTTTGAAGATGATTTTAGAACAGTTATATGGCTTCTACCGTTAATTAATACTTTTCAGACCCAGTTTGAAGATGGTCCACATCCACCTCCATTTTTGCTTTTTTTTTGTTTTTCTTTTTTTTAAATGCTTTTAGTTATTTCCCTGTCCCCATTTCTTTGTAGGGCACTTGTCCCACCCTTACACCCATTTTCCTTCCTTTTGCAGACCTCTAGGACTTTCCTGGACTTTTTTACAGCAATTTTCAGAACTTTTGGTAAAATTACCAGAACCCCGGCCCCGAACCCGGACTTTTTTTGAAAAGTCCGGGTCCCGGACACCCCAAAGTTTGGTATGGACCCGAACTTTACAGTCCGGGTTCGCTCAACTATAATAATAATCTAAAAGTAAAGGGTCCAGCGCTGAAGCAATAAATAACACTCACACCAGCAATAAGATCATACAATAAGAGTCCATATAATATGACACCCAGTGTCTAAGTGCTGATTCTCTTTACAAAGTACTTCTGTGCAGATCCACCACCTTAGGAGATATTAGCAGCTCACCCTTTACTTTTAGATAATTTGTATGGGATTTGGTACATTTGCCTATGGTGTTCAGCGGCTTTTAATCATAGTTATTGATTGCGCTGATAGATTACCATTTGTTATAATAATCCACTGGTCAAAAGACCAGGTAGTGGTGGCCACGTATGAATCCCTAATGGACCTTCCTATGATGGATCCATGTTCTCTGTGCTTCCAGATTCCGATTGCTCATGGTGGCTCCCTTTGATAAGCCAGAAGTACAATGAATACTCCCCTCAAGGGAAAAGATTTTGTGGGAATCTTCTGTTACTTCATTTCAAGAAAATACAAACAGATAAATGTGTGAGGGGTGATTATGGGAGAAGATCGGGTCTAAAGCACAATAATGTTTTCATGGCCCCCTGTACAGTGTTCTATGGATGACCAGAGTGCTCTGTCATGCAAATGCAAACTTCAACTCAAAAGTCTGTGTTTTAACCCAACCCCTGAGGATCCCCCTATTGTGTGAAGTGGACAGCCATGCAAACCAATAGAGAGATCCTGTTGATAGCAGAGGGGCAGATTACAACACTGACTTCAGAGTGGAAGTCAGTATTTGTATTATTTGTATAATAGAATGTCCTAGGCCTATGAGTGGTAGAAGATAATGAAATATGTATATTTACATTCTTAGAGTTCAGTACTGATTTTATTAAATAGTACATTTTATTAGTAAATAAAATAAAATCATTCAATCAATTATCTCTAATGGGATCAACTAAAGCTGTCCTTATACTCTATTTGTACAATCTCCTTTAGATTCACCAACAACTTCATAGTACACAGGATTCGTTCATACAATCAGTTTGTCACGTGTATGACCATCTTAGCAATTCATGGCTTCAGTAAGACTTGTAGTCTATATCTTCACCTCCATACCTGGATGAGATCTCAGGAGCTGTCTTCTCCGAAGTACTCTAATACTTATTATCAGCCCTTTTTTTCTCTCAGAAAATAAGTGCAGGAACTCAACCACGACCCCCTAAATCCCCCTCTGTCCCACACACAGTCTTCATCAAATAGTGGGTGTGGTCAAACTTTGACAATGTGAGGGTCATTAAATACCAGGAGTGCATTATGTATAGAGTGCAGAGTTTGGGGGGATTACACACAGAGTGCAGAGTTCAGGGTTGTGCTATGTGTAGAGTTTGGTGGTACAATACCCAGGGCTGGTACAAGGATTTTTGACACCCTAGGCGAAACTTCATTTTGCCGCCCCCTTGGCTCCACCCCCTTTTCCCTGCCCAGCCTGATCAGCGCCAATGAATTGCAGCCTGATCAGCGCCAATCAATACAGCCTCACCTGTGCCCATGAAATACAGCTTCACCAGTGCCAATCAATACAGCCTCACCTGTGCCCATCAAATAAAGCTTCACCAGCGCCAATCAATACAGCCTCACCTGTGCCCATCAAATACAGCTTCACCAGCGCCAATCAATACTGCCTCACCCGTGCCCATCAAATACAGCTTCATCAGCACCAATCAATACAGCCTCACCCGTGCCCATCAAATACAGCTTCATCAGCACCAATCAATACAGCCTCACCCGTGCCCATCAAATACACCTTCACCAGCACTAATCAATACAGCCTCACCTGTGCCCATCAAATACAGCTTCACCAGCGCCAATCAATACTGCCTCACCCGTGCCCATCAAATACAGCTTCATCAGCACCAATCAATACAGCCTCACCCGTGCCCATCAAATACAGCTTCATCAGCACCAATCAATACAGCCTCTCCCGTGCCCATCAAATACACCTTCACCAGCACTAATCAATACAGCCTCACCTGTGCCCATCAAATACAACTTCTCCAGCGTCAATCAATACAGCCTCACCTGTGCCCATCAAATACAGCTTCACCAGCGCCAAACAATACAGTCTCATCTGTGCCCATCATATACAGCTTCATCAGCGCCAATCAATACAGCCTCACCTGTGCCCATCAAATATAGCTTCAACTGTGCCCATCAAATACAGCTTCACCTGTGCCCATCAAATACAGCCTCATGGGGGGTGGGGGCGGAGGGGGTATATGGCAGATCAGTAACTATTTCTATATACATTTGCAAATGGCATGTGATAATACAATCTCATTATCTCAGTCAGACAGTGTCAGTTTTTACATGAATCAATGCAGAGCAGCCAGTGTCAGATCAACAGTGGCCAGGTGCCCCTAGGCGGCAGGGCGCCCTAGGCGGCCGCCTACTCCGTCTAGTGGTAGAGCCGGCCCTGACAATACCTACATAGTGTAGAGTTCAGGGGTGAGCTACATAGAGTGCAGAGTTCAGCCTTCTTCCACAGCTGCTTACCTCTGCATCCCCCTTCAGCTCTGACCTCTGCATGCAACCCTCCACCGCCCCCTTATGTCCAAATTTTGCTGCTGTGTTAAGCTAAAGCACCCAACTGGCTCTAGTACCTTCCCTCACACTGTAGTTCACCTCATCTTTCTCAATTGCAGGGAGATCATCCAGTGGGGGTGTTGGCATCCGCACTGCACCCTGAACATCTGCATCTCCCTTTTCCCCATCCTTCACTCAGTGGGAGCTGCCCAGGAGATCAGATATGTGGGAACCTTTGGGGGACAAGTTGTCACTTGTAAACACAGAAGCTGGACTACAAGTGATAGTGGTGAGCAGAGAGCAGGGGGCCTGAGCCAGAGGTGGTGGAACTGAGTTCCACCAAGTTCCAGCTGAAAAAAAGCCCTGCTTATTATATTTATAACTAATGATTAGCATACAGCCTATACATGTATTTTATTGTAATCACTACATACAGTATATCATTGGCAAACAAAGCATATGCAGTACACAAATTTAATGACCTTTTATTGCTGTGTGCTTTATATACAGTATATTAACCACTTGCTTACTGGGCACTTAAACCCCCCCCTCCTGCGCAGACCAATTTTCAGCTTTCAGCGCTGTCACATTTTGAAATACAATTGCGCGGTCGTGCGGCGTTGTACCCAAACAAAATTTTTATATTTTTTTTCCCACAAATAAAGCTTTCTTTTGGGGGTACTTGATCACCTCTGCGGTTTTTATTTTTTGCGTTATACCAAAAAAAAGTGACAGTTTTGAAAAGAGAACAATATTTTTTACTTTTTGCTATAATGCATATCCCAAAAATATATAAAAAAACAAATGTATTCATCAGTTTAGGCCAATATATATTCTTCTACATATTTTTGGTAAAAAGAAAATCGCAATAGGCGTATATTGATTGGGTTGTGCAAAAGTTATAGCGTCTACAAACTATGGGAATAGATTTATGGCATTTTTTTTTTTTTGTTCCATATATGGCATTTTTATTATTTTCTTTTTTTTTTTTTTTTACTAGTAATGGCAGCGATCTGTGATTTTTATTGGGACTGAGATATTGTGGCGGAAATATCGGACATTTTTGACACTTTTCTGGGACCAATGACATTTATACAGCGATTAGATTAAAAATATTCACTGATTACTGTATAATTGTCACTGACATGGAAGGGGTTAACACTAAGGGGGCCATTTAGGGGTTAAATGTGTTCCCTCATTGTGTTCTAACTGTGTGGGGGCTGGGCTGGCAGGGACATAACAGATCTCACTGATCCTGATGATCAGTAGATCTCTGTTATGTCCCCTGACAGAACAGGGAACTGCCGTATTTACATTGGCGGTTCCCCATTCTGCCTCTCTATTAGGCGATCGTGGGTTGCCGGTGGACATCAAGTCCGCCCAACCCGCAGGTACGCATGCGCAGCATGCAGCGGGCACGAGAGCGTGCCGCTGGCGGCTGTGAGGGCACGCAGGGAGCGCGCAAAAGGGTGGACATCCATGAACGTCCACCCGGCAATTCAGGTCCGCGCTGTAGCCTTCTTTTGGCTATAGCACGGATCTGTAGTCGTTAAAAGTAGATGTAAACCCAATCATTGAACTCTCACAAAATATATATATAATAAAATAAATTAAGATGAATTTTCATTATCTTTAAATCTGTAGTTTTCATGAAATCATTCTTTGAGATCCTGCCATGAAGATTCTTGGTGGACACTTTCTGTTATATGGTGACAATGCTTTGCCCGTTTCCTAATTGTGCTCCTGCATTAACACTTTAAGAGCTTTAAGAGATAGTAGGAGGAGTTGGAACAGGAAGTTTGTATGATTTATAAATATGGTGACCTGTTAACAGTCTGTCTGCACCACTGAGACACAACACCCATGCATCCCACACAATGGCGTGGATTTACTAAAGGCAAATAGACTGTGCACTTTGGAAATGCAGATGCATTCCTTTTCTCCAGAGCTTAGTAAATGTGGTGAAGCTTCACTTTGCAAAGAATACCCAATCAGGTGTTGTCACGCCTATCCCTAACACAGATGGTCAGACACTATATCTGGCTTCTGTTTTTCTTCACCTATAGCAACTCCCCTATCCCATAAGGCAAGCAGGTTTACTGGTACTTGGTTGCCCCCAGGTCTTATACACAATGCTATAGTGCCTGACCACCATGCCAGGGCATGCATGAACTGAGCACAGCAAACAGGTACTTGCTGTTGTCAGACAGGCAAAGTAGTTCAACGACCGTCCACGTACAAGGCAGGCATGTTTCAGAATAGTCAGGGCCAATAGGCAGACAGAGTTCAAAGAATAGTCGATATCCGACCTGAGTTCATCAGCAAGGGAATTCAAACAGCAGCGCAAAACAGACAGAGCTTGAGCACGTGTAACCAGCACTCTCACAAGCATGAGACTGCAGCTTTGGCTGGCTTAAATCAGGTTTGGTCTCCACCCAGAGACTGGCCATATCAATCACCTAGCAGTCACAGTCAAAACCCAGCAGCTGTGGTGGAGCAGAAGTGCCACACATTCATGAGAGGTGCAAGGAAAATAACAGAATTGTTGCTTGCACTTGATTGGATGATGGAAATTAGCAGAGCTTTACTACATTTACTAAGCTCTGGGGAAAAGGAGCACAGCCGCACTTGTAGAGTGCACAGTCTATTTGCCTTTAGTAAATCTACTCTAATGTGTTGTACATTACATACTCTTAACCTTAGTTAAAAAAGAAAATAATACGAACATCACATATAAGGCCTGCAAACTGCAATATATTAAATTTTTGTTCTTGGATTTAGATATCCTTTAACCACTTGCCTACTGGGCACTTTCCCCCCTTCCTGCCCAGGCCAATTTTCAGCTTTCAGCACTGTTACACTTTGAATGACTATTGCGTTGTCATGCTACACTGTACCCATATGACATTTTTATCATTGTCTTCCCACAGATAGAGCTTTCTTTTGGTGATATTTGATCACCACTAGGTTTTTTATTATTTGCTATACAAACTGGAAAAAAAAGTTTTTCTTTGTTATAAAATGTTGTTTTCTCCTTCACTGAGGGGCACTGATGAGGCTGCATTAAGGGGCAGTGATGAAGCAGCACCGATGGGCACTGATGAGGTGGCACTGATGAGGAGGCACTAATATGCAGCACTGATAGGCGGCACTGATATGCAGCATTGATAGGCACCACTGATATGCAGCACTGGTGGGCACTGATAGGCGGCACTGATGGGCACTAATAGGCAGCACTGATGGGTGGCACTGATGGGCACTAATAGATGGCACTGATAAGCAGCATTGATGAGGAGACACTGAGAATTATTACTGATGGGCACTGATTGGCATCTGTTAAGGGCACTGATAGGTGTTACTGATGGACACAGATTGGCACCTTGATGGGCACTGATTGGCATTTTTGTGAGCACTGATTGGCATTTTGGTGGGCACAGAATGGCATTTTGGTGGGCACCTCTGATGGGGGCTGTGCTAATAACCAATGTGCTGATTATCAGCACAGACCCCCCTCTGTCAGTAGAGTCGCCTATCGGCTCTCCCTGTCAGCGTAAACTGAGGAAAGCTGTTTACTGGCATTTCCTGGTTACCTCTGTGATCAGCTGTGTTTGGTCACAGCTGATCACGTGGTTAAGAGGCTACATCATAGGCTCTTTACCACGATCAGAGATGCGGTGTGTCGGAGCGGCACACAGCACCACCGATCGCCACGCTGCGTGCCCCCGTGCTGCGCACAAGCAGCTTATCCTGCTAGACATTATATGAGACCCAGTCAGGATAACAGAGCCACATTGCGGACATCCATTTGCAATAGGGTCTGCACTTACGGAGGGGGTATTTCCTAAGGGGG
>BLSH010175909.1:564793-577012 GCA_018402905.1 Glandirana rugosa
TGAAGGAGGGGGTTATCCTGAGGGAGGGGGTCTACACTGATGATGGGGGTTATCCTGAAGGAGGGTGGTCTGCACTGATGGAGGGGAGTCTGCTCTGATGGAGAGGGGTTATCCTGAGGGAAGGGGGTCTGCACTTTTTGAGGGGGGGTTATCCTGAGGGAGGGGGGTGCACTGATGGAGGGGTTATCCTAAGGGAGGTCTCTTCTGATGGAGGGGGGTTATCATGAGGGAGGGGGGTCTGCACTGATGGAGTGGGGTGATTTATCATGAGGGGGTCTGTACTGATGAAGGAGGGGGGATTTATCCTGAGGGGGTCTGCACTGATGGAGGAGGGGGTGGTTTATCCTGAGGGGGGCTGCACTGATGGAAGAGGGGGCTAGTTTATACTGATGGGGGTCTATACTTAGTGGAGGGGGGGTCTGTACTGCATTTGGTGGGCATTGCACTGATAGGGGTGCATTTGGTTGGCACTGCACTGATGAAGCTGCATTTGGTGGGGGTAGGCACTGCACTGATGAGGCTGCATGTGGTGGACATTGCACTGATGAGGCTGCATATGGTGGGCACTGCACTGATGAGGCTGTATTTGGTGGGCACTGCACTGATGAGGCTGCATATGGTGGGCACTGCACTGATGAGGCTGCATATGGTGGGCACTGCACTGATGAGGCTATATTTGGTGGGGCATTGCACTGATGATGCTGCATATGGTGGGCATTGCACTGATGAGGTTGCATTTGGTGGGCATTGCACTGATGAGGCTGCATATGGTGGGCACTGCACTGATGAGGCTGTATTTGGTGGGCACTGCACTGATGAGGATGCATATGGTGGGCACTGCACTGATGAGGCTGCATATGGTGGGCACTGCACTGATGAGGCTGTATTTGGTGGGCATTGCACTGATGAGGCTGCATATGATGGGCATTGCACTGATGAGGCTGCATTTGGTGGGCACTGCACTGAGGAGGCTGCATATGGTGGGCATTGCACTGATGAGACTGCATTTGGTGGGCACTGCACTGATGAGGCTGCATTTGGTGGGCACTGCACTGGTAGGCTTCATGTGTGTGCATGTGTCCACCTGTCTGTTAATTTTGTATTATGTGTGGGTGTCATTGTGTTCATTTGTGATTGTGTGTGTGTATCGTCATTGCAGCATGCACACATACAGTGATATTGCATGCCAACAAAAACCATCACAAACACATACAGAAATGATCACAAACACATACGGACATTACACACGCACACAGAAACCATGACACCCAAACAATAACTTTCCCGAGACAGGGGTACTTAGAAAATTGTTTTAGACCTGCAGGGGTACTTCACCATAAAAGGTTGAGAAACACTTCTGTAAATCATCCAGTAGGACGCTGTGCAGCATGTAGGTCATTACTTTTAGGTGGTCATGAATTGGTGCTCAGGGGGAACCCATCATAAAGGACTGTTTTTTGGTGCACAGATACATCAGGGAAGATGCACAACACATTCGGATTTGCAAGAACCAATTGTTTTCCCACTTACAATTGCTGCTCCAAATTCACTTAGAAACGTTCATGGGTTAGCCCCGGCTTCCAACCCTTCAGGTAGTGTGAGAGACGTAATTTTGTCGCCCACTGAACACTGCAATGAGATGGAGCGTATTCACACAGCATTTCACACACCCGGCTTTTTCAGGAGGAACAGTGACATCACCAACACCTCCAGAAAGAATCAGAAGCTGGAGCCAAACTACACTTAATTTTGGGGGGTAAATAGTAGTAAAGTTGACCTTTAGACATTACAGATCTTAGTGACATGTATGTTATTTGAATATTTTTCTGGAAAATTACTGTGAGATCAAATAAGGAGCGGTATTACAAGAACTCATCTTATTGGTTTGAGTGGAATGAGTCTCCTCTGGTCCTCTCTCTGGTTGCCACTTTTTATTTTTTAGGATAGACTTTTGTTTTACTGGAGGGCGATGATCTTTCTTCCAGCGCAGCAAGCTGTAGACATATTTCTTACTCTGGGAGGATGCAAAATAATAGATCAGAGGATCCAGACAACAGTTGATGGTGCTGATACTGACACAGAGGGTGTAGGGAATATACAGAGAGTGATCATTACTCTTATACATTCGCACATAGTGAATCAAATAGAGGACATTGGTGGGGCCAAAACAAAGGACAAACACACTCAGCACAACCACGGTTAGGCGGATAGCTCGGGATCTCTTATGGGTGAGATCAAATTGTGATCTGTTGAGACTGCGGATGATGCTAATGTAACAGAAAGTTGTAATGAATAATGGTAAGAAAAAGAAAAGTGAGATAAGAATGGTGAAATAGTAAAAATGGAAACCAAGATTAATACCATAGTAATGAATATCATGACAAAATATGGTATCCAGTTTTAGAAATGTCCAGGCTTGGACTCTTATGATAAGAGGAACAGTACTGGCCAATGAGATGACCCAGATGACACCACACACCAGCCAGGCTCGGTTCACTGTGCGCCAGGAGAGAGACCGCACCGGGTAGACTATGGCCAGGAAACGGTCCACACTGATACTTGTCATGAGCAGGATGGAACAGTACATGTTACAGTAAAATGCCGCCGTGACAAAGCGACACATTCCTTCTCCGATGAGCCATTTGGACCCTAAGAATCTGTAGACAATATAAAAAGGTAGGATGGTAATGAGGAGGACATCTGCCATGGCGAGATTCAACATGTAGACCACTGTCGACTTCCTGGTCTTCACCTTCACCACAAACATGATGATCGCCATGATATTGAGAGGAAGAGCCACAAGGAACACAACAGTGTAGATGGATGGGACAAGTCTGGTCACACTCCAATGTCTGACTGAACTACTTATGATCTGGACGATTTTATAAAAATGATCTGGAAAGTAAACATGTAATATCAGCATTAAAAATGAACAAGAAACAGTTAATTTTTCTTTAGAGTGGTATTAAACCAAAAACCAAAAATTATATATATTGCTCCTTACGAGTCTTTGGATATGGTGATTGCATTAATTTTTTTTAGGCTTTATTGACCAGTAACACACCTCCTGCATTAGAGTCCCTCCTGAATTAGCACAGGGGGCACCTTTGGATAGCAGCATTTACAATCTGGGGGGAGGGTAGTGTTAGATGTGTTAGAAGCTGCAGTACAATAAAAAATTCCTTTTGGGTTTTAACCACTTCCCGACCGCCTGCCGTGTTTTCATGGCGGCAGTCGGGCTGCTGTGCGCGAATTGCCGTAAAAACACGGCGATCTGCGAATGGCCGCTAGTGGGCGCGCGCCCGCCGCACTCCTGAGGAGTGTGCCCGCGGCTCGGGCAGACCCGATGTCCGCCGGCGAGCCACAATGAGCGGCCACAGGGAAAGAATGGGGAACCGCCGATGTAAACACCGATGTTAGTAGGGGCATGGGTGATCTACTGATCCCTGTCACTAGGATCAGTTAGATCTCTCATGCCCATGGTAGCCCAACCCCCTCCACAGTAAGAACACCCAGGGAACACAGTTAACCCCTAGCTCTCCCTCCCCAGGTTAACCCCTTCACTGCCAATGACATTTATACAGTAATCAGTGGACATTTAAATTTCTGATTGCTGAATTAATGTCATTGGTCCCAAAAAAGTGTCAAAAATGTCTGACATGTCCGCCCCAATATCGCGGTACCGCTAAAAATCGCAGATCGCCGCCATTACTAGTAAAAAATAAAAAAAAAATAAAGACCCCAGAAATGAATTCTCACCATTCGTAAACGCGCCCACTTTTGCGCAAACCAATCAATAAACGCCAATTGCGATTTTTGTTATCACAAATATGAGGAATTATATAAATCGGCCAAAAACGGTGAAAAAAAAGTTTTTTTATATTTTTTTTTTTGGATTTGAATTTAAGCAAAAAGTAAGAAATTTGTTTTTTTTTTGCAAAATGGTCGCTCTTCTTTTGTTTATAGCGGCAATCAGAAATGACGCAGAGGTGATCAAATACCACCAAAAGAAAGCTCTATTTATGGGAAAAAAAGGACGCAAATTTTGTTTGGGTACAACGTCGCACGACCGCGCAATTGTCAGTTAAAGCGACGCAGCACCGAATTACAAAAAGTGCTCTGGTCCTAAAGCTGGAAAACCTTCCGGTTGGTAAGTGGTTAATACCACTTTAAAGCAGAACTCCTGTTTAAAAAATAAAATAAAATGAATAGCTCATATACAGTATTATTATTATATTATTATAATACAGAATTTATATCACATATAAAACAGTTTATAGAACAGTTTGCACAGTGTTTTACAACATAAAGGGAGACGATACAGCCACAATACAATTCAATGCATGAGGATTAGGAGGTTCCTGCTCCTGCGCGCTTACAATATAATAGGGAGGGACTGGTGGAACAAAAGGTAATAACTGTGAGGGATGAACCGATGGTAGAAATACAAGACTTGGTTATTAGCTGAAGGAAGGATAGGCTTCCCTGAAGAGATACGTTTTCAGGGTTCGACCTTAAAGTGGACAGAGTCCTGATACTTTGTGTAGTAAGAGGAGTGAGTTTAGTTAGTGAGTAGGAAGAGAATTCAGTGTGGAGTAAAGGTAAAAAAGGAACAATAATCACTCTGAACCCAGAGCCCCTTCCCCATGACAGCAGGATGGGTTTCTTCTCTCTGCATTCATTGTCACATTAAAAAAAAAAATGGCATGGTTGCCCAGGGCTCTGCCTGTACTGCCACATAATTTATTCACAAGAATATGTGAATGAGAAAATGTGTCCAACTAGAAAAATATACAAGGCCATCTGCTGGGGTGGTCAGCTGATCAGCATGATCATAGTCTATTCCAGCTTGCAAGTTGGGGGTAAAGTGTGCAGAACTCTAAAATTGCACCCGTGATCTACTGATTGCCTGTGCAATTCTTTGCAGGCTCTTGTTCCAATCATACATACAGTATATGGGAAGGAGAAAATAGAAGAGGAGAAATGGGAAAAGGAAGTTCTCAAATCTTTTCATTATCTCTCCCAAGGAAACTCTCTTCCAATATTGAATACAAACTCCTCTAAAATCTCTGGAGCCACTTCAAAGAAAGGGGATATCCACAGAAAAAAATTAAATGAATAGAATATCCCAGCTATCCCATGGGAATTCTGCAATACAGAAACTATCAAGTTGAGGTCTCACAAAGTCAATGGAGACTTAAGCAATTATGCCTTGCACAAAAGCACGCACCAAGGCATGTGAAATAATGGGTTCCTGAAAGAACATCAAGGCTGAAACTTGAAACTGGAATGCACTCAAGAACAGTTCCTGATCAACTCCAAGCTGGAAAAATGCCGGGGATCAGCACAGGTTGAATGCACATCATACTCACAAAGAGGAATCCCTGAGCCTCACGCCATGCAAATAAGACTTCTAAGTTCTGTAGTAAACATACCTAGAAGTTGCCTCCAGCACAGTAAAAATGACCACACAAATAGCTCCCCTGTTCTTATGACTCTGGTTTCAACAGCCATGCCATTAAACCATTAATTAGTAAGAAGGATGGATGATCAGACCTTGCAGCAATAGGTTGGAACAATTCTAGGGGCATTCATCAATCTGTTCACATTTTTAAAGTACCCATTTCCCTGGCCAGGTGAGGGGCAAGCAGAACGACCAGAACCCCTGCCATTTAAATCCTGTGAAACAGATGCAGTAGAATCTACTACTGCATAATGGCACAGATTAAGGAGAACTGGTCTCATGGTGTCACCAGAGCATCCCCATGAATGAAACATTCCCCTGGAGCTACAGTGAACAGACAAAACCTGAGATTTGAATTGAATCTGGAAGCCTAAATGTCCCCATTTCTGGCAGAACACCTAAAACACCTCTAGGTGAAGAGTCCACTCACCTCGAGTCAAATTTCCAGATACCAATGCTGTCAATGGTGAACAGTGTGGGAACATGGAGTTCTGCCAAAGACAGGTTTTAATCCACCTCCTTTATGCACCCACCTTCTGCTGCCTTCCTGATAAGTATGTATGCCAGACACCGTGGTGCTGTTTGATTTAACTCTGAGAGGGAGGTCCTCCAGCTGCACTGACCAATGTAACAAGGAAAAGAAAAATGTCATATTGTAGGATGTTGAAAGACAGCAAACAGGGGAGTTGCCAGCGGTGAGAAAAGATGGGCACAGCTTAACACAGCTCCGAGACAGCGGATCTCCCTGAAGCAACTACCAGTGGCATTCAGCATCCCTGAGGGAACAGACCGGGTCCGGGTGCGGTGGTGAGCTGACAGAGACAATGGGGAAGAAGAAAAACAGAGATGAACCTTGCAAATTAGGCAAATGGCATGGACCCCAATGTAAAAAAATGGCGCCTGTTCCTCCACACACAGCAGCATGAGGCAGCAGGATGCAGGCATCAAAGAAGGGGAGAGAGCACACACTGAGCTGCAGAGCCAAGGCAGTATCTCTCTCCAGAATGAAATAAAAAGCCAGTCAGACAGAAGAGAAGGATTTTTACTTCTGAAGGAAATGTGAGTGCTACCTCACATGATTACATAGTTACATAGTTACATAGTTAGCCAGGTTGAAAAAAGACACAAGTCCATCCAGTTCAACCAAAAAAAAACAAAAAACAAAACATTTATACATATATATATATATATATATATATACACACACACATATACATACACATACATACACACATACACACACAACCAAATAATCCCATATACAATCCTTCACCCACAGTTGATCCAGAGGAAGGCAAAAAACCCCAGCAAAGCATGGATCCAATTTGCTATAACGGGGGAAAAAATTCCTTCCTGATTCCCCGAGAGGCAATCGGATTCACCCTGGATCAACTTTACCTAAAAATGTTAGTACCCAGTTATATTATTTACATTAAGGAAAGAATCCAGGCCTTTTTTAAAGCAATCAACCGTGCTGGCCAAAATCACCTCTGGAGGGAGTCTATTCCACATTTTCACAGCTCTTACTGTGAAGAAACCTTTCCGTATTTGTAGATGAAATCTTTTTTCCTCTAGACGTAAAGAGTGCCCCCTTGTCCTTTGTGATGACCTTAAAGTAAATAACTCCACACCAAGTTCATTATATGGACCACTTATATACTTGCACATGTTGATCATATCCCCCCTTAATCTCCTCTTCTCAAGAGAGAATAAATTCAGATCCTCTAATCTTTCCTCATAGCTGAGCTCCTCCATGCCTCCAGCCTACATGCTGGTGAATAACCCTTATGATGAAAAATTGAATGCCATTCCCACCTCAGGTCAACCTATCTCAGACTCAACAATTAAAGAAATGTTGTTAACACTGAGAAGAGCGCTGCAACAAGACATGGTCACATTTATGCAACAATCTAAGAAGGAAATAGATGCTCTTGGAGAAAGAGTGGACTACATAGAGAATAAAATGTGCAAATTCACAGAAGCCCACAAGTCGCAGGTATTGAGCATACGTAATGCTGCGAATTAATGGACGGGGATGTGAACTGGAAGCATGTAACAGGGTATTGCCCGCAGTGGGCTTCCTGTATAGATCTGTAATGATTTCCTGTTGGTCGTTGATGAGAATCATAAGGTCCAAGAAAGGAATTTTCTTGGAACCAAAGGCATATGTGAATCGAAGGTTAAAGGAGTTTGTGTTAAGTTTGTCCATAAACTCAGCCAGCTGGTCTACGGTACCTGTCCAGATGACCAACAGGTCATCTATATACCTGTGCCAGCATAACACATGCTGGAGATAGGGCTGGAAAAGGTCGTCAGAAAAGAGGGACCTTTCCCAGCCCCCCAAATAGAGATTGGCATAAGAAGGTGCACACGCTGTGCCCATTGCTACTCCTTGGACTTGTAAAAATGTTCTTTCCATAAAAGTAAAGTAATTTTTAGTTAAAATAAAATGTAGCAGTTTCAAAACAAAGTCCATTAAGGGCCAGGTTGTGTGGTCCTGTTCCCAAAGGAAGGATCCAGCTATCCAGACGCCCTGCTTGTGGGGGATACTTAAGTACTTTGGTGAACCATATAAGAGGCTTAGGTCTCCCCGTTTTTCCCTCCTCCCCCTCCTGAAGATTGTTTTTCTCTTCCATCTACCCCTATCCTACTGTAAGCATGGACGTTCTCGGCCCAGGATGGATGGGTTTTATGTCTAATATTCAGGCTAATTGTTTCCAAGGGCAAAAATCTGAGGATGAATCCAAATTAATCTTTGATCGTTTGTTTAATCTATTAAAAAAGAAGTCACATCTCCATTGGCACATTCGCTATTTAGAAGAGTATGCCAAGGAAGATATTTGTGCTATGGGCCTTAGAGTCCAAATTTTCCCTACTATCAAAGAACCCACGGTTGATTTAAAAAAAACCTGGGAAAAAACATTGACTTCCTGTAGCCTAGGACTAATGTCACAACTAATCAACCAATACAATTCGGATATGACTGCGCTTGATGGTGAAATTGACCGTCTTAATAGTCAATTTAAACACATTATTGAGTCTCCTTTGTTTGCACCCAAATGGAAGGCAACCAAGGAACGGCTTGAAAAACTAAGCAGAGACATTATCCTAAAAAAACAAGCTAAGTTTACCAAGGATAAATTAGCCTTTAGTGAAGGATATGCCTAGGACTAATCATGCTGTAACGTTGGGGGTTGTTTAGCTCAAGTGTAGCGCCTGTTATTGAGTACAGTCCACTCCAAAATGTTCCTTTTCAGGGCTTGTTGGCCCACTTTTAATAACGAAAGTTCATAAACAAAACAGCACGGTTTCCCTCGCAGGGGGTTTTCACCATCATCATCACATAATCGTACATTCAGCCTCCTGGCTTACACATGCAGCATAGCAAATAAAAAATACCAAGCCACCTGGCTCTCTTTAGCAGCAGGATCACTGCTCCGGCTCCCACATGGAGCACTCTTGACTCCTGTCAGTAAACTCAAGCTTGGGTCCCTGGCTTCTCCAGCGCACCCCTGCACTCTCTGGCTTCTCCAAGCACTCTCTGGCTTCTCCAGTGCACACAAGCACTCTCTGGCTTCTCCAGTGCACACAAGCACTCTCTGGCTTCTCCAGTGCACACAAGCACTCACTGTCTTCTCCAGTGCACACAAGCACTCGCTGGCTTCTCCAGTGCACACAAGCACTCGCTGTCTTCTCCAGTGCACACAAGCACTCTCTGGCTTCTCCAGTGCACACCTGCACACCCTGGCTTCTCCAGTGCACACAAGCACTCTCTGGCTTCTCCAGTGCACACAAGCACTCTCTGGCTTCTCCAGTGCACACAAGCACTCACTGTCTTCTCCAGTGCACACAAGCACTCTCTGGCTTCTCCAGTGCACACAAGCACTCTCTGGCTTCTCCAGTGCACACAAGCACTCTCTGGCTTCTCCAGTGCACACCTGCACACCCTGGCTTCTCCAGTGCACACCTGCACACCCTGGCTTCTCCAGTGCACACAAGCACTCGCTGTCTTCTCCAGTGCACACAAGCACTCTCTGGCTTCTCCAGTGCACACAAGCACTCTCCTGCTTCTCCAGTGCACTCCTGCACTCTCTGGCTTCTCCAGTGCACACAAGCACTCTCTGGCTTTTCCAGTGCACACAAGAACTCGCTGTCTTCTCCAGTGCACACAAGCACTCGCTGGCTTCTCCAGTGCACACAAGCACTCTCTGGCTTCTCCAGTGCACACAAGCACTCGCTGGCTTCTCCAGTGCACACAAGCACTCTCTGGCTTCTCCAGTGCACACAAGCACTCTCTGGCTTCTCCAGTGCACACAAGCACTCTCTGGCTTCTCCAGTGCACACAAGCACTCTCTGGCTTCTCCAGTGCACACCTGCACACCCTGGCTTCTCCAGTGCAAGCCTGAACTCTTCAGGAGGGTGGAGCCCAGAACCATGGTCAGGTGTCTACAAATAGCCCAGCACACACCTGACCAGTCAGTGTGCTGGTGGATCGCAAAATCTGGACCCAGGACTGTGAATTTCATCCCACCCAGATCAGGTCCCAAAACCAATTTTCCTAAACAAAGAGGAAACTCCTGCAGCCCCTCAACCTGCCTGGTTGAGAATCCTGTGTCCTTTCCCTGGGGAGGTACCACACTACCACAATACCAATACAAGAAGAAATCACTCACAGAGACGACCAATATTAGAAACTCACACAGTCACAGACCCCACCGAATCTGATTCGTCCACATCTTCGCTACTCTCATTAGCAACATCACGTTCATCAGTTATGCACCTACCAGGCACATCTAGAAAAAGATCCCTGACGGGAGAGGAATCCAATCCCCCCGTGCAAGGACCCTAAAAAAAGGCAAAAAACATGGCAAGGGACCTACATTCACTTCCCCGAATAACGCTACCAATACAGGTAATCACAATCCAGTCACCCCCCACCCAAACACTACTTTACATACGGTCCTTCCCCAAGTACTTCAATCACCTTTGGTAAACACTAAGACACCCCTCACTGACAATGCCACAGAACCAATGAAACAAAGCAATCTAGACACATATGTTCTCAAGGCCACACCTCCACACATTCCTCCCCATCCCTAACATCATAACAATCCTCTACGTCCACGTTTGGGATTATTCATTTGTCTGGGGTACAACTATCTCCGGGTGAAACCGAGGTTCTCAAATTGGGACTAGGCTTCTGTCCCAGAGACATAAACAAGAGAGCAGCGCCTCTAAGTGCAATACCTTCTTTAATGATAAAGGGTATAAGTAAATTTACACTCACATAAAAAATTGGATAAAAGATCGGATAAAAACAGAAAGGATCATCTGTGGATCACCAGGTGGTGTGCAGGCAGGCGTGGAGAGGAAGCCGATGCCCGTCACGCTGTTGGCTTCCAGCGCAAACCGGGACACAAAGCTGATCACAAACCGTCCACACGCTCAGCACCACGTCACTTCCGGGTCACCAAACAGGAAATGCGCGCGTCATCAGGCAAGATAGAGGTCAGCTTGTAGTAGGACAGCTCTTATTTAAAGGCAACTGGGTAGGGCCCACAATATACTCATGAGTGAATTAAAAGGGACATGGCAAAGGATATAAATATAAACGCAGTTGCAACTGAAAAAAATCTTAAACACAAAATAAAAATGAAAATAAAAATAAAAATAAAAATAATGATAAAAATAAATTTAATGAAAATAAAATTAAATATAAAAATAAAAAGAAAATAAAAATAAATATAAATAATAATAATAGTAAAAAAAAATAATAAATTAATAAATATAAATAAAAAATAATTAATAATAAAAATAAAAATACAAATAAGTAATGTAAATTAAGTCTTAAACAAGAAATTATATAATGGCACGTGAATACATAATCCATAAATTATACCTAATGTCCACATAATATAAGTAATAAAATATATATATATAGCAAATGTATGTTAAAAATATAGAAAAAAATAAATAAATATATATATATATATATATATACACACATATACATAATAAAGAAGTGTAAAAAAGCCTGCTCGGAACAAGGGAGATATTGGATGCCCAGTAGCTCCCCCCCCCCTTTTTTTTTTTTTTATACTAATTAGAGGAGTGTGTTCACCTCGATCTCCTCGTTCATACCCCCAGGAGAAAGGGTGTCCAGGGTAAAAATCCAAAAATTTTCCCTATTGCACAAACGTTTATACCGTTCCGCCAAAGGGAAAGTTTTGGAGATGGATTCTATTACCCAATCCCGCAATCCCTGAATACTTTGATCGTGATGTTCAAGAAAGTGTCTAGGGACACTATGTTTATCTGAACCCTTGTCCACAAGGTGTCAGGAATCAGCAGCTTGGCAGACCAGACACGTAGCTACACTTAGGAAACCGAGACCAAACAAAGGATATACTTAAAAAGGTGAGATTTATTAACAGTGCACAGCAATAAACAAACACAGCAAACAGTGAACATAAACAACACCAGCAAACCAAACCCAAACCTGACAAAAACACTAACACCTACACTGCAGACTACAGCTAGCTCTGGACAAGGGTACAGGGTAAACGGGGAATCAAGGCGGATGCAAGGCAAGGGACAAGAAGCAAGGTGGAGAGAAACAGGCAAAGCAGGATCTCTAGCAGCAGGAAGGTGAACTGAATCGTGATGCACTGGGGAAAGGGAGGAACAGACTTAAATAGCCATTCATGGCTGAACCCAGGTGTGGCTCATTATTACAGCTTGCTGGCTCTGGGGAG
>BLSH010175909.1:580828-595658 GCA_018402905.1 Glandirana rugosa
CGGGGAGACCTGATACGACTAAGTGATGAAGAACAGTTCAACCTGAGACAACAGAACCAGTTTGAGGGCGGACGACTCCACAGACTCCGAAGACGTCAAGGTGACAGTATACCCAAAAGACACACCCAATTCTAGGGAGGACGATAGGCGAGGTTCAATAAAAACGTCGATCGATTAGGACGATACGGTTCCGGTCCTCCAGGACTATAGGTGAGACTTGTACTCTTGATAGAGACGACAATGTCGGGGTCATCATCTCCAGGATACCCTTTCCCATCTCAAGGTATACTTGGAACAGGACTGGGTCCCCAGTAGAGACGCTAGAGATCGCGTAAACCCCTGCTCTGTGTTTTACTAGCCACTCAGGTATACCCAGGGCATTGGTTACCCCACTCAGGTCCCCAAATGCGCTAGAGATCGCAGAGATGACCCCTGGGTCAGGACAAGGTTAATATGGAACTCTACCCTTTCCCATAGGACCTCTACTACTGGGGCTGTAACAGCAGAGATAGTTCTCATGTTCAGAGTGGATATCAGGACCTCCTGGCCTTGGCATAGCAGGATTAGCTAGCTGCAAAAATAACTTGGAGCGGATAGCAGGAGGGATCTTAACCCACACAGAAAACCCATATGACAGTGGAACTGCAGAAGCCTCAGACACCTCAGCAGGCGGGAGTTTAACCAAGACAACAGAGTCCAACTTGACAGCAAGTAGTGAATTGGCATAGTCCAGAGGGGCGGCAGCCCGGGAATCAGCATAGTCCAGAGGGGCGGCAGCCCAGGAATCAGCATAGTCCAGAGGGGCGGCAGCCCGGGAATCAGCATAGTCCAGCGGGGCAGCAGCCCGGGAATCAGCATAGTCCAGCGGGCCGGCAGCCCGGGAATCAGCATAGCCCAGAGGGTCGGCAGCCCGGGAACCAGCATAGTCCAGAGGGCCAGCAGCCCGGGAACCAGCATAGTCCAGAGGGCCGGCAGCCCGGGAACCGGCATAGTCCAGAGGGCCGGCAGCCCGGGAACCGGCATAGTCCAGAGGGCCGGCAGCCCGGGAACCGGCATAGTCCAGAGGGCCAACAGCCCGGGAATCGGCATAGTCCAGAGGGCCAACAGCCCGGGAATCCGCATAGTCCAGAGGGCCAACAGCCCGGGAATCCGCATAGTCCAGAGGGCCAACAGCCCGGGAATTGGCATAGTCCAGAGGGGCAACAGCCCGGGAATCGGCATAGTCCAGAGGGGCAACAGCCCGGGAATCGGCATAGTCCAGAGGGGCAACAGCCCAGGAATCGGCATAGTCCAGAGGGGCAACAGCCCGGGAATCTGCATAGTCCAGAGGGGCAACACACTAACACCTACACTGCAGACTAAAGCTAGCTCTGGACAAGGGTACAGGGTAAACGGGGAATCAAGGCGGATGCAAGGCAAGGGACAAGAAGCAAGGTGGAGAGAAACAGGCAAAGCAGGATCTCTAGCAGCAGGAAGGTGAACTGAATCGTGATGCACTGGGGAAAGGGAGGAACAGACTTAAATAGCCATTCATGGCTGAACCCAGGTGTGGCTCATTATTACAGCTTGCTGGCTCTGGGGAGACACCTGCTGGTGGCCACTGAAGCTGCAGCAACCAGCCCAGAGCAGCACAGCGCCACCAGTAGGTGAGCTCAATCCTGACAGACTGATTGCTACAGCTTGCTGGCTCTGGGGAGACACCCGCTGGTGGCCACTGGAGCTGCAGCAACCATCCCAGAGCAGCACAGCGCCACCTGTAGATGAGCTCAATCCTGACACAAGGCCTCTATGCTCACCAAACCTCTTCCTCAGGGTACGGATAGTACGGCCCACGTAGAGCAAACCACATGGGCAAGACAGGCAGTAAACTACGTACTCTGAGGAACAATTGTAGAAGTCTGGGAGGCAATAGCGCTTACCCTTGGAGACAAAGTCCTTCTGGCCATGAGTCACGTGGGCGCACGTGAGACAAAGAGGTTTATTGCACCTATACATCCCCTTGATGTCAAAAAATCTAAGGGGAGCACTCAAAGAGCGGGATGAAGATTTTAACTTACTAGGGGCCAATTGGGTTTTTAGATTCCTGGCTCGTCTATAAGACACCTTGGGGGTAGCCGATATAGTGTAATGGGTCTCCCGTAAGGATGGGCCAATGCTTTTTGAATATATGCTCCATCCTCCTGAATTTACTATGGAATTGCGTGGTAAACCGTAATGGTGGGATATCTACATCAGGCTTAGTGGTCGTACTTCGTGTATTCTCAGACAGAAGATAGTGATTAAAGGCTTCATCTACCAAGAGAGGTGGATAGCCCTTTTCGAGAAATTATCATCAATTGACCGTGAGTACGGAAATCCTCCTCGCGCGTACAATTGTGCCTGAGGCGGCAAAATTGGCTTTTCGGGATATCCCTTACCCACCGCGGGTGATGGCAACTCCCGAAATGCAAATACAAGTTTCCCGCAGTGGGCTTGGTGTAATTCTGAGCACAAATGGAGCTATCATGATGGTATAGTTCTAGATCCAAAAAAGCCAATTTGTCTGGATCAGTCACGAATGTAAAACCTAAGCCCATGGTGTTGTCATTGCAGAATTGCACAAAGGATGAGATGGAATCCTCAGGACCATCCCAGATGATCACCACATCATCTATATACCGGCCATAGAAGACCACATGGGAAGCATAAGGGTTATTATTCCAAATGTATTTATGTTCCCAATGGCCCATAGTGAGATTGGCATAGCTGGGAGCGAAATTCGCTCCCATAGCTGTGCCGTTCTTTTGGATGTAGAACTCACCCTCATGTTCAAAATAATTGTGTGTAAGGCAGAATCCAATGGCCTCCATAAGGAATTCTGACTGACGAGGATGCAAGTCGGGCTCTTGTTCTAAGAAGAATCGGACCGCCTGTAAACCAATGTCATGGGGTATTGAAGTATAGAGCGAAGTGACGTCAAGTGAAAGCCAGCGATAGGATGACTCCCATTTGTACTCTTTAAGCATTTCCAATAGCTGAATACCATCCTTAATGTAAGATGGGAGTTGTTGTACAATGGGCTGTAAAAAGTGGTCAGCATAGATGGAAAAGTAACTGCTGACACTTTGCATGGCCGCCACAATGGGCCTACCAGGGGGATGGGTAAGATCCTTATGGACTTTCGGCAGATGGTAAAAATAAGGCCGAGGATAATAGTCATGTTTAAGGAAGGCGGCCTCATCCTCTGTGATAACGCCATCTGAATGAGCTCTATCGATGAGATCATGGGCTTCCTTTTGAAATTGGGGCAAGGGATCCCCTGGAAGTTTACTGTAAGTGTGGGTGTCATACAAAAGCCTATTGGATTCCAGAAGGTAATCACATCTATTCTGAACCACTATTCCTCCTCCCTTATCTGCTGACTTGATGACAATCTCCCTGTTCTGCATAAGTTGTTTAAGAGCAGTAGTTTCAGCAGCAGTAAGGTTACTGGAGGAAAGTGAAGAGGGTGCAGACTCACACATCAACCGTAGGTCGGCATAAACCAGTTGTTATGCATTACAGTTTCTGTCCCAGAGAACCCATCGACATTTTTGAAAACTACCTATATTTATTTGCACGCAATCTCACTTATCGGTACACATATGATAAAGAACGTAAAATACCCTAGTTGAAAAGGAACTTATTGAAAAAACGAAACATTTTACTATGAGATATTTTCCGAGCACTTCGGGATTTAATGTTACTTTTCTGGGGGGCCCTCGTCAGTGGACCCCGCTCAGACCAGTGATCTGAATGTCCCACTGGAACCTAAGTCCTTTAAACTCAAGTCCCGCAATTTCCCTGATTTAATGATACGTCCTTCCATCTGGGCGTTTGTACATGAATCTGTCAAGAGCCTGAAACAACAAAATTGGGCACGAAGACCACCCAATTTAACTAGATTACAAACTCAAGCTCTAGGCCAGTTAAAACGCTGTAAGGACCTAATTCTACATTCCTCTGATAAAGGGGGCAATATTGTGATTATGACTCATCTACAATATCAACAAATGTGCCTGACGGTATTAAACAATACTAACTAACCATTAACCCATCTTTGATTGAAAATTTCACTGAAGAATTCAGGCAAATATGTACAGAGGCACACATTGAAGGCCTAATAGACAAAGACACCGTTAAATTTCTGAACACTAAATTCCCACCTACCCCAACATTCTATACCTTACCCAAAACCCACAAGAACATATCTCCTCCACCCGGTAGATCAATAGTTTCGGGTATTGGTTCATTGACAGAGAATGCCAGTCGCTTTGTTGATGAATTTCTTTTACCACATGTAGTGAGTATGCCCTCTTACATTCGCGACACTACGGATTTGTTAAAACACATAGATGGGACCCATGTTCCTCCGGGTGTCCTGCTCGTGGCCATCGATATCGAGTTATTATACGCGAGTATCCCCCACAAGCAGGGCGTCCGGATAGCTGGATCCTTCCTTTGGGAACAGGACCACACAACCTGGCCCTTAATGCACTTTCTTTTGAAACTACTACATTTTATTTTAACTAAAAATTACTTTACTTTTATGGAAAGAACATTTTTACAAGTCCAAGGAGTAGCAATGGGCACAGCGTGTGCACCTTCTTATGCCAATCTCTATTTGGGGGGCTGGGAAAGGTCCCTCTTTTCTGACGACCTTTTCCAGCCCTATCTCCAGCATGTGTTATGCTGGCACAGGTATATAGATGACCTGTTGGTCATCTGGACAGGTACCGTAGACCTGCTGGCTGAGTTTATGGACAAACTTAACACAAAATCCTTTAACCTTTGATTCACATATGCCTTTGGTTCCAAGAAAATTCCTTTCTTGGACCTTATGATTCTCATCAATGACCAACAGGAAATCATTACAGATCTATACAGGAAGCCCACTGCGGGCAATACCATGTTACATGCTTCCAGTTCACATCCCCGTCCATTAATTCGCAGCATTCCATATGCTCAATACTTGCCACTTTGCCGCAATTTTACAAGAGATGAGGATTTTTATTCGCAAGCCAATGCGCTTCGACAGCAGTTGCTGGCAGGAGGCTATACATCTACTAATCTGAGGAAAGCATTCAACAAGGCCTCCTCACGCACAAGAACCTCTCTCCTGTACAAGTCTACTTGCCCCTCATCTCGGACAACAGTAGGATTTGTCACAAAATTTTCAGCTCACCATCAACAATTACGATCTGTTCTTGCTCAACACTGGCATCTACTGTCAGATCACCATATCCTGACCAAATATGTTCGACCCAGTCCTGAACTGATTATCCGTAGAGCTAGTTCACTTAGAGACTCACTCGTTAAGAGCCATTATCAACCGCAATGTCAACAACCCTCCAATCCCCGAGGAACCTTTAAATGTGGGAATTGCCCATGATGCCCATGGGTTCTGGAAGGCAGAGTACATTTACTCCCCAATGGTGAACAATTCAAACTTCCCTGTTATGCTGATTGCAATACCAAGGGAGTAGTTTACCTAATGATATGTACATGTGGCGCCTACTATGTAGGCAAAACCATAAGGGAATTCAGACAGCGAATTGGTAAACACCTCTATTGTTCCTTTGGAGGCAAACTCACCACAGTGGGCCATCATATAGGCCTATGACACAGGTATAATCTCAAAGCTGTGAAATTTATGATTTTGGAGGTGGTCCCGCAAGACCCAAGAGGGGGGGACTGGGACAGACGGATCCTACAGCGTGAAACGCTGAGGATCGAACATCTTCAGGCTACCATCCCCTCTGGGATTAATGAGGTCCACACCTATAGATCATTTCTTTGAAGACCTTTAACCTCCGTCTCTCTCTTATCCTGGCCTCAATTCCCTAAGTTCTATGTCTGGATTCTTCATTTATTGTCCCCCCCCTTTTTTTAAAGAAAGCAATTTTTAAAATACCAGCTGGACAGAAAACTCTTTGGGATGGAGGTTTGGTGTGTTTTCTGTTTTTTTATAAGGGTTCATCCCTCTGTTTCATTCAAAACTTATTTTTGTGAACTACAGTTAACGTATTCTCTAATAATGATATTGTTTTTGCCCTTTTGGTCTAATATAGGGCTTCACCAGATTTTTATTGCCATTCGATGCAGAGGGACAATATCCTTATTGCCTGATGCATGCTGTATGAGCATGATTTGTATTTCTTTAACAATTGTATTATCAGTTAGGCAATTGCCCACTGGATGGCGTCTCTATGGCTTTCTGCAGATCCTCGGCTGTGTGGGAATATCCCCGCACGGCGAGCATGTGACCTCTCTGTTTGAGGAAGTGCTGCTACGCAACGCTCCCTCTCTCGCTTGTGTGCTTATCCCTCCTGGACTGCACAGCAATACAAGCCACAAACACAGCATGAATGTCTGTGGGAAGGGTCAGGCAAGGCCAGGCTGGACACAGCTGTTATGTGTCTCAGCGCTGATCGTGTTGGGCTTATAATAGGAGCTCTCAATCAGGGGAGGGCTGGGCCAGGGGGCAGGGTGGCAATTGCCCCCCAGGCCACCCTAACTTACATTCAAAATGGCCGACGGCCGCTGCCCGCTCACACTTTTTTCTTCTTGTGGAGGAAGGAAGCAGGGGCCACCAACTAACTGCAGGCAAAGAGAGGAGGGGGCACCCAGGGCCAGATGTGCTGATGGGCACTGACGAGCCTGCATTGATGGGCACTGATCAGGTTGCATTTGATAGGCACTGGTGCGGCTGCATTGATGGGCACTGGTGAGACTGCATTGATGGGCACTGATGAGGCTAAGCTGATAGGCACAGGCATTGATGAGCTGCATTGATGCATTATTTTTGTTAAACCTCCTCTGTTGCTATTAACATTAAATTAGGTTACTACATTGTATCATATTTGTCTTGCTTCATATCATCAATATTCCTTCTAAAGCCAAGTGGGCATGGGTGGTGAGCTGATTCGGTGGTTCAATGGGCCACTTGACTGGACTTGCCCCCCAGGCCTAAGGCTGCCAGCCCTCCCCTGCTCTCAATCAACCTCAGCATACGGCTGCCACACTGGAGACCATGCACATCTTTACCCTACCCAGGTGAGCTTAACAACCTTCTTATGTGGAGACGCTGTTCCCTGCATTAGTGATGATTCATTTATTTCTATATCTGCCATTGTGTACAGTTTTAGGTTGCTTACTAATGCAGGAAGCTGTACCTATGTCAACCTTATTTACCAAATGATCTGCTATAATCTGGATATACAATTTGGATGTACATATCCGTTTGTGACTTGCTCTTCCTGATCTGTTTGGTCGCTAGTGTGGTTACAAGCACCGTAATATATGTTTAGGTGGGTTATTACTACCCGGAAGATGGTATCTATTTTCTGTCCTACTTTCTGTTCCATACTTGATAATCTGGGTTCTCCTGCATCCCTGGTGGTAGCTCTGCTGAGACCCCATCACTCTGGTTCCCCCTCCCCCCCCTTTCCCCCCCTTCCCCCCTTCTTTTCCTCTCCCCCTCCCCCTGTTTTCTTGGTCTTTCTCCACACTTCCCCCTACTCCCCTCCCTCCCACCTCCCTTTTTCCTTCCCCCTCCCTTTTTCCTCCCCCCCTCTCCCCCCCCCCTTTCTCCCCTTCCCTTTCCCCCTTCCCTTTTCCTCCCCCTTCCCCCCCTTTCCTTGCTTTCCCTCCTTTCTCTTCCCCTTCCCTCCTCCCCCCCTCTTCCCCCCCTTCTTTCCCTCCCCTTTCCCCCCACCCCCTGGAACCGGGATGGAGTTTATTCTATTGACTTTCTAGCATGAAGCACTCCCCACTACCACTTGGTGTTTCTTCTTGGCTAGAAGCTGTTACTAATTCTATATGGTTACCCATTTTTATCATAGATACCACCTCTGAGCTCTTGATAATCCCCATGCTCGCGGTGGGGGGATAGCCCTTCATGGGCTGACCCCGCAGCATTTGGATCTGTGTAAGCCTACGCTCAGGTGAGTCTTTGCCTATCAGCATCCAATCCCAGTGTCTTATCATATTATAACATATACCAGTACATATATTATCTTGTGTTTTGTATAAATTCTATTATTGGCATTGTATTTAATTTTTTTAGATCCCTTCCTACTCTCCTGAAGAAGTGGACTCCCGCGAAACCGGTAGAGCCTGTAGGAATTTATAGGGACTCCCTACCAGACTCTGATCCCCTCAGAGCAATATAAGATAAGCCTCTACTTCACAATAGGGGCTAAGTATGTGCATTTGGTTTTAAATGCTGTGGTTATATTCTAGCCACAACCGTCCATATGTTTTTTGTACATTGTATAATTGTCAATAAATTGTTTATTTTTATACAAACTGTTTATGAAAATTCTTGGGTGTCGAGATAGTCCATGCTTTAGTCAAAGCTCCTCTTTTCCTTGGTAAACTGTTACTGGGACAGTCACTTCCATCCCACGGATATCACAAAGGAACTGGAGGAAAGGTTCCCCTGAGGTAGCAGAAGTACCTGATAAGGGTAAGGTGTCAGAACCACAAGGCACACATTGACCTCCAGGGTAAAAGTACTGGGGGTGATGTCTCTGTTCTTTCCTACCTGACTGGGGTATTAGGAACCCATCCCCACCTCCATCGCCATCTCTCTGCCATCTGTGAAACATTGCCTACTGACACAACAAACAAAATTTACAGTAATAGCAATCCCAGTCAGTCGAGAGGGCACTGTGCCCTGGTCACCCTACATTTATTGAGAGTCTTTGCTCAGATGTGCTCCCCCTGTGGCTCACTAATACCTCTGAGGGCAATTCGGGGTGTGTGAACTTGACAGTCTGTTTGGATTTTTATTAATCATTATGGGGAATTCTTTGGTGAGATTCCCTCCAAATGATTTATATTATAATAATGGTTACATACTTTTGTCTATATTTACATGATATTATGTCTTATTGTCAGTAATTTGTTGTTTTTCTCTTAATTGCAGTTGTACCATTATGCAGTACTTTAAAACTCCTGAAGAAGCCTATGTTGTTGAAACATGTCGAGCAATTAAAACTGCATGCACATACCACATGGATATTGCTTGTTGGTTTTTAGCAATTTAACAGTATTTACATGCTGTTTTTTATGTTCATGTACAAAAAGAATTAGTATTTTATCTTAGTTGTGTGTTTTGGCAGTGCACCCTTAAACTCCTGTTCTTTCATATTTACAGGTTATTTTATGGTTTGTGGTGCCTTTGATCCCAGGTTTGAAAAACAATGTTTATACACATAACATTAGTATTGTCATGACCAAATTAACAAATAGAACTCCTATTCAAGGACCAGAAAAATACAGACGAAGAAAGAGAAAAAAAAAGGTGCGGGGGTGTGGTTTAGAAGGGTAGAGGGCAAGTTAGATCAAGCTAAGAATGTACAAGATTCAAGCTTCATGCGGGACTGGGAAACCCACACAGGATAATGAAGAACGGGGCAGAAAGGAGAGGCAAATTTGTGGGAGTGTTGGAAATGGTCCCACACTGATCAGGTAAGGGTGTAGTCATCAATTTTATCCCTTTAGCAGGAGATCACACTTTCTAAATGGCAGATGGTGTCCATTTCACAAGCCCAGTCCACCAAGCATGGAAATATTTATATTATATACCCAGCCATGATCCTTGCATGCTATCTACATCTCTAACATATCTCTAACATACTCTCTGTACATAGGAGCTCCCACTATTAGCACAATTTTGTTACACCTACCACTCGATGAGGCGTACTATGGTCCCACCCCCTGATTTACCCCTCTTCTTAGGAATTCTGATTTTCAAAAGTTTTAAGGTTTGGGGATCAATATAACATTAGATTATATGCAGACCACCATTGTTGGAACTAAAGTGGCGCCATCTGAGGGAACAGTGTATAGCTTTTAGATTCAATGAAGTATTGTTAACAAAGATAAACAAAACATGCAGACATCGAAGTCAGGACAGTAATGTGCTGTAAACAAAATAGCATTGTATGATAAGTTCCTTACCGTAGACAATTATTGTACATTCATCATCTGCAAAAACATTGAGGTAAACAGTTAGAGAATTGCACAATAAGAACACACAATTCAGTTTGCATTTAATAAACAATTGTTTTCATTTATTAGTATCTTACCTTCTTCTATCCATGTTAATTTATGCTATTTTAAACTTCAAGAGCAATGAGAGGTAAATTGATTGATCATTATAGAGACTGCTTACTCCAATCCTGTCCATAATAACATTACAGGTCCTCTTACCCCAATCCTGTCCATAATAACATTACAGGACCTCTTACCCCAATTCTGTCCATAATAACATTACAGGTCCTCTTACCCCAATCCTGTCCATAATAACATTACAGGCCCTCTTACTCCAATCCTGTCCATAATAACATTACAGGTCCTCTTATCCCAATCCTGTCCATAATAACATTACAGGTCCTCTTACCCCAATCCTGTCCATAATAACATTACAGGACCTCTTACCCCAATCCTGTCCATAATAACATTACAGGTCCTCTTATCCCAATCCTGTCCATAAGAACATTACAGGTCCTCTTAACACAATCCTGTCCATAATAACATTACAGGACCTCTTACCCCAACCCTGTCCATAATAACATTACAGGTCCCCTTACCCCAATCCTGTCCATAATAACATTACAGGACCTCTTACCCCAATCCTGTCCATAATAACATTACAGGTCCTCTTATCCCAATCCTGTCCATAAGAACATTACAGGTCCTCTTAACACAATCCTGTCCATAATAACATTACAGGACCTCTTACCCCAACCCTGTCCATAATAACATTACAGGTCCCCTTACCCCAATCCTGTCCATAATAACATTACAGGACCTCTTACCCCAATCCTGTCCATAATAACATTACAGGTCCTCTTATCCCAATCCTGTCCATAAGAACATTACAGGTCCTCTTACCCCAATCCTGTCCATAATAACATTACAGGTCCTCTTATCCCAATCCTGTCCATAATAACATTACAGGTCCTCTTACCCTAATTGTATGTCTGGAGAAGGGGCTGTTTGCATGTTTTCCTTGAAAGGAACACACATTTTTGCAAACAATTTTATGGGTTTTAGAGGTCCCCCTAAAATGTAATAAAATACCCTTATCCAAAGCAAAGCCTCTCCAGGGTTTGTTCAACATTGCACACTTTCTAACTAGAAATTAGTGATGGGCCGAACATCCCCCGGTTCAGTTTGCACCAGAACTCCCGAACAGAGCAAAAATTCTGACCTGAGCCACAAACTCTATTAAGTCTATGGGACCCAAACATGAAATATCAAAGGTCCTCATTTTGGAGGCTTATATGCAAGTTATTGGCCATAAAATGGGTATGGGGACCAGGGTACTGCCATGGGGGACATGTATCAAGGCAAAAAAAAAAAAAACTTTTAAAAAATATAGTTTTTACAGGAGCAGTGAATTTAATGATGATTAAAGTGAAACAATACAAATGAAAAATTCCTTTAAATATAGTGCCAGGGGGCCCCCTTAGGTTGCCTGTAAAGTGGTGCATCTGTACCTTGTATAAAACCTGCTGAAGCAAAACTGACATATGTAAAGAAAAAAATGAAATATAAATTGATTTTCCCAGCTTCAAGCCATTGCCGGCAATACAAAAACAATGAAAAAAAAAACAATTGGGTAGGATTCCCCCCATGCATACCAGGTCCTTTGGGTCTGGTGTGGATTTTATGGGAACCCCACACCAAAATTTAAAAAAAAATTGTAGTTGTGGGGGTCTGCGGGCAGGGGTCATATCAGAATCTGGAAGCCCCTTTAACAAGGGGGCCCCCAGATCCCACTCCCCTATGTAAGTGAGTATGAGGTATATTGTACCCCTACTTATTTAACAAAAAAAGCGTCAAAAATAAATAAAGACAGGGGACACTTTTTGACAATTACTTTATAATAAAAAAAAAAAAAAAATGTCCCCTTATGTAGATCCATCGCCAATCACGCCCGCCAGACCCAAAAAAAAAAAAAAAAAAAAGAAATGCTTCGCCTGGGACAAAGTCTAACCACTGAATACCTGCTCTGCCCCGTGACATCACCTGACGGCACCACCCTCTTGTAATGTCTCTGACCCAGCATGCACTGGTCGGTGATGTCACAAAGGGGTGGTGCCACCAGGTGACATCATCACGTGGCCCTGCCCCTTACCTACAGTGGGTACGGAAAGTATTCAGATCCCCTTAAAATTTTCAATCCTTTTTATATTGCAGCCATTTGCTAAAATCATTTAAGTTCATATATTTTCCTCATGAATGTACACATAGCACCCCATATTGACAGAAAAACACAGAATTGTTGACATTTTTGCAGATTTATTAAAAAAGAAAAACTGAAATATCACATGGGGGTCCTAAGTATTCAGACCCTTTTCTCAGTATTTAGTAGAAGCACCTCAAGCGGCCAGAATCGACCATTCAGCCGGCTTCTTTCGTAAGGTTATGACCAAAAAAGGTCTGATGATTGGCTCCTGATCAGGTTTTAGGACTGTCTGACCACCTGCCTATTCTTTTAAATCTAGAATTAACAGTTTCTAACACCGGCATGCCTCGATCTGTAAATTATCGCTACTGGGCTTCTATTGATCAGCGCAAAATTTGCAAATTCTGTTACTTCCTCCCTATCCTGCATCTCCTCCTCTGACACCCTTGTTGACACAATAGATGCCCTTAATCAGGCACTTTCATCTTGCCTTGACACCTTTGCCCTTTTAAAAATGAAAAATTAAAATTCGTCTCATTCTCCCATTCGACTGTGTGTTATAATTCTCACCTACGTTCAATGAAAGCAGTCTCCCGGAGACTTGAGTGTAGTTGGCGCCATTCCGGCCTGGCTGTTCATTATCAGGTTTAGAAAGATCATTTGTGTGTCTATAAGGGTCAGATTGAGACTGCTAGATCAACCTATTTCTCCCATCAAGATAAATATTTGCAGCCCTAGACAACTCTTTTATACCACTGGCAGATTATTAGAAACTTGCAGTCCCCCCACGTTACCAGCCTCAACACAGCTCTATAAGAAATTCTTTGATTTGACAAAAATGGTCAAAATAAAGCATTGCATTCTCACCACAACTCACGTTTCTTCCTCATGACTTCCTGAGCCACCCAATTGAATGGTCCCTCTCTCTCCCACTTCTCTCTACGTGACTCTGCATCTCTGATTAACCACTTGATGACCAACCCTTTTTCTGACATTTGTTGCTTACAGGCTAAAATCAGTATTTTTTTCTAGAAAATTACTTAGAACCCCCAAACATTATATATATATATTTTTAGCAGAGACACTAGAGAATAAAAGGGCGGTCATTGCACAACGTATTTGTGCAGCAGCCTTTCAAACGCAATTTATTGGGAAATAATACACTTCAATGAATTAAAAAAAAAAACAGTAAAGTTAGAACAATTTTTTTGTAAAATGTGAAAGATGATGTTACTCGGAGTAAATAGATATCTAACATGCCATGCTCTAAAATTGTGCATGCACGTGGAATGGCGACACAAATCTCCATAGGCGACAGTTTAAAACATTTTAACTGTTACCTGTTTACAGTTACAGAGGAGGTCTTGTCCTATAATTACTGCACTTGCTTTAACGATCATGGCAAAAACTTACATGTGTGGTTTGAACACCATTTACATATATGGGTGGCTTACCTATGCGTTTGCTTCTGCAGGCGAGCATGGAGGGAAGGGGCGCTTTCATTTTTTTTTTTTTTTACACTGTCCCTTTAATTTGTTTTTCAATCACTTTTATTGCTGTCACAGTAATAGGCAGTGACAGGTACTCTTTGTGGAGGGATCTGGGGTCTAAAGGCCCCAAACCCCTCCTCTGCACTTGAAAGTATTCAAAACGCCAAGATCTATTTTTAAAAACTGGTGCCGTTGGCTCCCGAGTAAACCGGAGATGATTTCATGATGTCGCTTCCGGGTTACTAGATCCGAGACCCGATCAAAGCCAATTCCAGCTTTGCTGGGGTCTAGGCCAGCCAAAGGAGTTGCCCGCTTATCGATTGGGTCTCCCGGTGGGAGCAAACAACCCCCACTGCCATCATTTTATCTTAAGTAAAAGTGACCGCATTTTCAAAATTAAATCTAGGAACACTCTACTGATCAAGTCCACTTTAACCACTTGCCTACTGGGCACTTATACCCCCTTCCCGAGAAGGCCAATTTTCAGCTTTCAGCGCTGTCACATTTTGAATGGCAATTGCGCGGTCATGCAACACTGTACCCAATTAAATTTGTTATAATTGTTTGTTCACACAAATAGGGCATGAGGATGCACCGGTGGGCACTGATGAGGATGCACTGATAGGTGGCAATGATGGGCCCTGATAGGTAGCACTGATGAGGCTGCACTGATAGGTGGTACCAGGGCTGGACTGGGATAAAAATTTGGCCCTGGACTTCAACCAGACCTGCCCACTTTGACAGGTCTCTCCCATACTGGTCGGCCGGACAAATCCACCCCCCCCTGGCCTGTTGAGTTAGCTGTCTGTCCCCTCCTCCATGCTCCTTCTGGTCCCCCCCCATGCTGCTCTAGTCCCCTACATGCTCCTTCTGGTCCCCCTCATGCTCCTCTATTCCCCCCAAGCTGCTCTGGTCCCCCATATGATCCTTCTGGTCCCCTACATGATTCTTCTGGTTCCCCGTGCTCCTCTATTCCCCCACATGCTGCTTCTGGTCCCCCGTGCTCCTCTATTGCCCATCATGCTGCTCTGGTCCCCCATGCTGCTCTGGTCCCGCCGTGCTCCTCTATTGCTCCCCATGCTGCTCCGGTCCCCCATGCTCCTCTATTGCCCCCCAT
>BLSH010175919.1:12934-56687 GCA_018402905.1 Glandirana rugosa
TATATATATAAAGTTCTGTTCTATTATTTTTCTATTCTTTTCTATCTTATTCTCTTATTTTCTATTCTATTCTTTTCTCTTATTTCCTTTTCTATTATAATCTTTTCTATTCAAATTCATTCTATTCGAAATTGGAATTTCGAAAAATGTATGTATAAATACTATAGATAGATATAATTCCATTCTGTTCTATTGTTTTTCTATTCTTTTGTTTTCTATTGTTTTTTTATTCTCTTTATTTGTATTTCCCTAGTTTTTTCTAGTCTATTATTCATTTTCTCTTCTGTTCTAAACTTTTCTATTGAAATTCGAATTTGAAGTCATTCTATTGGAAATTCGAATTTAGGAAGACTGTGTTTTCTATTTATTTTGTATTTTATATTCTCTTTTAGAAAATCTTTTTTTATAATTAGTTTTGATTTTTATTTCGTTTTGTTTTCAAATTTTATTCAACTTTTTCGACTCGACTATTTCGAATTCGTTTCGAATTCGACTCGTATCGAATTTCGGGCGAAATTTTCCGAATCGAAAATTTTTTTCGGATTCGTTCAAAATCGTTACTATTGTAATTCGGAAATTCGGATGCATCCGAATTCCGAATTATTAAAAATTCGTCCGAATTTCGATTCGGAACTAAACGAATTGCACATGTCTAAGCCAAAGACTGGAAATACCCTTACCTAGCAGTTGCTGAGGCTAAACATAGAATGAAAGATGGTATTGCAGTGCTAAAAATGTTCATATATACAGTCCATAAAGAGTCTGCAGATGATACAGAAAGTTCCAACACCAGCTCATGTGCACAGGAATGGAAGAAAAACCACAATCCACCAGCGTGTCCGGCAAGTCTCCTTACCAGAAAACAATGAGAGGATCGCATATAGGAATTTAATTTCAGGGAAAACCGAGTGTTCAAGTGGCAAATTAAGGGAGCCGAGGCTGCCAATGGAGGGACAGCACAGCCCAGCACCCCTGGCCCCCCCTTGCCCGAAAGAGGCTGCCCACCCAAGTAGGTTATAATAACACCCCGGGTACTCATACACCCAGGGGAGGTTGGACTAGAGTGGGTGGGAATCGCCCTGTTTGACCTAGATCAGGCCCCAGTGGGCATAGGGGTAATCGATGTAATAACACACATAATGAACCAAAGTCGTCTTCCTATAATGAGATTGAATCTTACAATCATTATGCCCCTCTTAGGGAAGATGATGATGATAATTATGATAGAAGATACATCACCCAACATCCTTTACAGCATACCCCCAGAAATGGATATAACACCGCTCGGGCTAATAACCCCCATTTTTTTCCCAAGGGTCCAGCTAAGAACAAACAAGGTGGAGAAGCAGGAGAGGGACCAGAGGGGGGAGGAGGTTCCGAAAGAAAAAGGAGAACATAAAGGAGAGTGGCATTTACAATCAGCTCTGGGGTACTTAGGGAGCCAGAAAAGTTTGTGCTTGATCATGGGTTGAAATTTGCCCCAGATAGACCTTTGGACAAGTTCACAGCATTTATGGACTTCCAGAGGTATATCCATAGAATCAACATACAAAGATACATCCTCTCCAAACCACCTAGAACTAGGGAGGTTGGGGTAAATAATATTAGAGATACTAGATTGGCTAATGTGTCATTATTTAATCCTCCCGGTAATGTCCCCCCTCCATTGCAGTGGTCAAAGACCTGGTCCTTAAGGACATTGACAAATTGAACGTCAGCAGGAACAATAATAGTCAGAAATTTAATGAGGGATTAAAATCCCTCACGGGGAGGAATGACAGTAGTTCGTCCCGCTGATAAAGGCAGTGGCATTGTCGTTCTTGACAAATCAGCATATGTGGCTGAAATGGACAGAATTCTGTCTGATTCTGAAACATATGTCCCTTTGGCTCATGACCCCACAACTAAATTTAAAAAGGATTTGGTCATGTTGGTCAGTGATGGCTTTGGGAGAGGTTTACTTAACAAGAAGGAGATAGCCTTTCTTGTTCCAGTAGCACCCCATGTGCCAATTATGTATTACCTTCCCAAAATCCACAAAGACCAGGTTAACCCCCCAGGGAGGCCCATTGTTAGTGGGCTTGATTCGATTACCTCCCGAGTGGGGAGGTATATTGATAGTTTTCTGCAGCCCCTTATCTCTTGCACTGAGTCTTATATTAACCACTTCCCGACCGCCGTATGCAGAATGACGGCCGGGAAGTGGTTCAGTTATCCTGACTGGGCGTCATATGACATCCTCAGGATAACAAGCCGCAGCGTGCCTGAGGGGGGGGGGGGGTGCGCATCGCGGCGATCGGTGTTGTGGGAGGTCAGTCTGACCCCCCCGCAATACCGATTTTGGTAAAGTGCTTCCATCCGAAGCACTTTACCATGTGATCAGCCATGACCAATCACGGCTGGTCACAGTGTAACACAGGAAAGCCGTTTATCTATCTGCAGACCTGAGTAGAGGAGAGCCGATCGGCTGCTCTCCTGACAGGGAGGGTTTGTGCTGATGATTTATCAGCACAGCCCCCCCCCTCAGATCGCCACACTAGACCACCAGGGAGCCTGCCCAGGGACCACCAGCAATGTGCCCACCCAGGACCACCAGGGAGCCGACCAGGGACCACCAGGGAGCCGATCTGGACCAGCAGGGAGACCACCCTAGACCACCAGGTAAGGGGCATAGTGCCCAATATGAATGGCACTCAGTGCCACCTTCAGATACCACCCTAGACCACCAGGGAATGGGCCCCTTTCAATACATATGCCCATCAGTGCCCCTATCAGTGTGTAACAGTGCCCCTATCAGTGCATACCAGTGCCACATATCAATGCCCACCAGTGCCACCTACTAGTGCCCACCTATCAGTGCCCATCAGTGCCACCTATCAGTCCCCAATGCCGCCAATGAGTGCTAATCAGTGCCGCTTATCAGTGTTCGTCAGTGCTGCATATCAGTGTCCGTCAGTGTTGCATATCAGTGCCCGTCAGTGCTGCTTATCAGTGCCGCCTAACAGTGCTCATCATTGCTGCATATAAGTGCCTCATCATCAGTGCCACCTCATCAGTGCCACCTCATCAGTGCCAATCAGTACTGCCACATCAGTGCCCGTCAATGTAGCCTTATCAGTGCCCATCAGTGCTGGAGAAAATGTACTTATTTACAAAGTTTTGTGACAGAAATAGAGAATTTTTTTTTCAACATTTTTGTTTATAGCGCAAAAAAAAAACGCAGGGGTGATCAAATACCACCAAAAGAAAGCTCTATTTGTGGGAACAAAATGATAAAAACTTTGGGTGCAGCATCGCACGACCGCGCAATTGTCATTCAAAACGCAACAGGACTGAAAGCTGAAAATTGGTCTGGTAGGAAAGTGTTCTAAGTGCATAGCATTGAAGTGGTTAAAGACTCGGCTGAGAGAGAGAGTTTGTTTTGAGCCTCCTTATGTTCGCCATGTCACGGAACTATTTCTGGTTCGGCAGCTCCTTTTATTTACAAAACAGAGGAGTCGCAATTGGGGCCAAGTTTGCCCCCAGCATGGGGAATTTATTCATGGCCAAGTGGGAGGAGGACGTCATCTATACCAATAGGAGACCAGAGGTGGTCTTTTGGGGCAGATATATAGATGACGTCCTCCTCCTATGGGATGGCAGTAGGACCTCTCTTGATTCCTTCATGGGTGAGCTTAATGCTAACTCACTAGGCATATCTTTACAATATGAAGCCAGTAATACGAGGATCCACTTCCTCGATTTGAATATTGAAGTGAGGGGAGATTCTTTGGTGACCACCACATTTTTTAAAAGTACGGATCGTAACGGTTATATTGGCCTTGGGAGCTGCCATCATCCTAGTTGGCTTAAGGCGGTTCCTAGGGGACAGTTTATCCAACTTAGGTGTAAAGTTTTTAAACCCTAAAAGGCAGATTTCTTGATAAGGGGTACCAATCAGTTGCCTTGGAGGAAATAATTAGAGAGGTTGGAGACATGGATAGAAGTACCATGATTCAGGAGAACAAGGATATTCCACGTTCAACACAGCAGGATTTTAGGTTCTCTTTTCTTACTAAGTTTTCTCATTAGCATTATGACATCAAAAAAATTATGAAAAAACACTGAGGTGTGTTATTGAATGACAACGTTTTGGGCCCTATGCTTCCCGAGAAACCATAGGTGGTCTTTAGGGGAGTACCTCCCCTGAGACTCCAAGTGGCTCCCAATATCTTGGATCCACCCCATAGAGTCCCTTTATTTCAACAATTGAAAGGTTATTTCCCCTGTCGTAAGTGTAAGATTTGTCAACTAAATAAACTTAAAGACAGGAAGATCTGTCAATTCAGCTCTACTGTCACACATAGGACCTATGATGAAGTCTTTTATCACTTGCACTTCTCAGAATGTGGTCTACATGCTCACCTGCCCTTGTGGCTTGCAATATGTGGGTCGAACTGTAAGAGCCATGAACGTGAGGGTAGGTGAGCATTTGACCAATATCATTAAGGGATTCCCTAAACATTCTGTTTCACGACACTATCTGGAACATCATGGGAGGGACCCAGTGGGCACCTCCATTGTAGCTATCGATTGCATTACTCCACAGTTAGGAGAGAGATCTCCAAAACGGAGACCCGCTGGATCTACGACCTAAAAAGTTATGTGCCTTATGAAATGAAGGTTGACTGGGACGTCAACTGCTTTATTAATAATGGGTAGTTGCACCTCCCAGTCCTTTCATTTCCGGGTTTTTCTTTCCCTAAATATTGCCCAGTGATATATATGTTGTAATTCCCAATTTGTCCACTAGATGGAGTATTTCCTTTCTATTAGGTTTTAAATATATATCACCATATTGTCAATATGAACTGGTTTTCATTGACATTTAGACTGAGAAGATCTGCTCCTTGTTCTGACCGCTCCAATTAATAGTGGAGGGAGTCCGTTTTAATCCATCCATTTTTGCAGGGCCCATTGACTTTGATGCGATGCGTTCTACATTTGTTTTTTGTTGATATTATTATGGATTTTTTAATTAACATCCAAATGTTATATAGACATGTGTGGAGGAAATTAGATTCCTATATGCAAATCTTTCATTGTTTTCTGGTAAGGAGACTTGCTGGATACGCTGGTGGATTGTGGTTTTTCTTCCATTCCTGTGCACATGAGCTGGTGTTGGGACTTTCTGTATCATCTGCAGACTCTTTATGGACTGTATATATGAAATTTTTAGCGCTGCAATACCATCTTTCATATACGTTTAATTGTTGAGCAAGCAATTTTTTGTCAGCTGCTGCTCTTAGCTTTTAGCGCGGATAATATTTTTTATATTTCACATTTGTTAAACATAGAATGACTAGATTCATGATACACGCCAAAATGGAAGCCATAGAAAAAAACAGATTCCTAAATATGACCAAGTATGGAACCCCTGGATAACGCAATGCTTACCGCCAACTTTTGACTATGCGGTCCTCCTACCGTGGTAGTCACTAACCTAGCTAAATTTCCGTGCGTGAAGCTGAAGACTGGACCAACCTCGTGGACCTTCTCCCTTCTTACCCTCCTCTTTCCTTTTCTTTTTCTCTACCCCCTTTTTTTAACCATATACTGCCAGAGACTTATTGTTTGTTATTAGCTGGGCTAGGATATGTATTGCAAAGCTGACAAATCTCCTTTATTATAAAAATCCTAGGATGTTGCAAGTTGGTCATCCAGTAATTCCTCCCGGACACATTATGTTCCCAAATGGGGTGCCTGGGAGGGCTGGACAAACTATCTCACAACTCTTCCTAAGCAAGTACGGACTACGCTACCCACTCATATCCGAGCCCATGGTAACCAGCCAACCGGTATTATGATGTAATTGGTAATTCATAGATTTTGTACAAGCATGTCTCTATATAACCTCAATGCTGTTTATACTCTGAAAACTCAATAAAATCTTGAACAAGGAGAAAAATTGTAAATTATCTTTTACCACCTTTATATTTTACTTTATTGTGCCTTAAAAGTCCAGGGGATTCCATACACTGGCACCCACTGCCAGTACATTCCTTTCAATATAGACACAAAGGTGGATTTATGTTCTTAAAGAAAATGCATGGAGTAGTGCTCTTAAAAAAATCACAAATAAAAAACTACTGACACCATCCACTGCTCTACTAACTGCCATACACTCCACACCCCTCTCCTGCACATACTACTCTCTGCTGTACACTCCGCACTGTACATTCCCTATTTAACATTACCACATTCTGCATTATCTAAGTCAGGGGTGTCAAGCTCCATTTCATTGAGGGCCGCATTAGCCGTATGGTTGCTCTAAAAGGGCCGGTTGTATCTTGGGTGCGATATGTAAAAAGTGCTGGGTTCAAGAGTACGTTATGTACAGAGTGCAGGACTGAGGTTTATGCTATGTACAGAGTGCAGGGTTCAGGAGTGCATTACATAAAAAGTTCAGGGGTGTGCAGTGTACAGAATGCAGGGTATAAGGGTGCGCTATACACAATGTGCAACACCAACCCCCTCATCGAAGCATCCTTGCATCTCTCTCCTACCTTCCCTGGCTCTACTACCTCCCTTTGTAGGCGGCTTTGTCTCAACTTGCAGGAAGCGGATGCAGAGGGTGAAAGTTGGAGGTGGCAAAATGGAGTTCTGCCACATTCCGGCTGCAAAACTGGGTGCGAGGGCCACATGACAAGGCCTGGAGGGCCGCATTCGGCCCGCGGGCCTTGTGTTTGACATATGTGATCTAAGTCATCTCAGACTATATTTAATCACACTCCCTTAAGCCACGCCCAATATTTAGCGCAATTTAAACCATGCCCACTTTTTGCCACTGCGCGCTACATGCACCCCATTTTTTTTATTGATTGATGCCTAGGGCCCACTTTTATTCTTGCACACAGGCAGCTTTGAGTGTGAAAATAGATGGTGGACAAGGAGCATTTAATGCCACAGCTTCTGTTAGTTTTTCTAATTTGGTACTAGACTATACAAAGCTTGGAATTAAATTTAGATTGACAAAGGGGCTAAGTGCTGCTTTTGCCTCTGATTCTCGGCATGCATACAACACCCCTGTTTGAGTTTAGTAAGTGGGATCGACAGTCTAGACCAGGGTTTCTCAACCAGGGTTCTGTGGAACCCTAGGGTTCCTCCAGAGGTTGCTAGGGGTTCCTTGAGCAATGGTCAATTTCTACCTCTCAGATAAATTCCCAATGATACCATTGATCTTTTTAGCTATCTGTAAGGGGGTAATTCTTCTCAATGACCACAAGTGTAAGGAGCATTCTTCCCGTTGACCATCGCACTAATGTATCATGTGTTGTAGATTTTTATTTTTTAGCAGAGGTTCCCCAAGACCGGAGAACTATTTCAAGGGTTCCTCGGTGTTGAAAAGGTTGAGAAAGGCTGGTCTAGACGGTGGCCTACACTGGTTATCTCATTGTCTTCCATCGTATTTTCAGCTTAGTTCCTATACAAACCATAAGTTACATAATCATCCGTTGCTGTTGTTTATAGTGCCCTGTTTTCTTCTACTGTGCTAGCAATCAGGCACATATAATGTTCTAACAGGCTAAAGCGACTCTGTCGCTAAATTAATAACTAGAAAAGGTCTCCCTGCAAAGAAAAATATAAAAAAGAGTTACCGTATATACTCCAGTTTAAGCCGACCCGAATATAAGCCGAGGCAACTAATTTTACCACAAAAAACTGGGAAAAGTTTTTGACCCGAGTATAAGCCTAGGGTGGGAAATGCAGCAGCCAGAACACAGGGACAGGGAGCCATTACACAGGCATTGTAGCCAGAACACAGATATTGTAGCCAGAACACAGGGACTCAGCCATTACACAGGTATTGTAGCCAGAACACAGGGATTGTAGCCAGAACACAGGGATTGTAGCCAGAACACAGGGACTCAGCCATTACACAGGGATTGTAGCAAGAACACAGGGATTGTAGCCAGAACACAGGGATTGTAACCAGAACACAGGTATTGTAGCCAGAACACAGGGACTCAGCCATTACACAGGGATTGTAGCCAGAACAGAGGTATTGTAGCCATTACCACCTGCCCTGGATGGTACTGGTAGGTGGCACTGATTGACACTGGATGATACTGGCTGGCACTGGCAGAAGAGATTAGTAAGGTAGATTCACAATTATCTCACAGTTTCACGCACAGAGCGGCTTTTAGAAGCAGAGCGCTCTGTGCATGAAACTGTGAGCTAATTACATTGGAATACAGAGAATGAAGAGAGAGAGTTGTCAGATCTTCACTGAGATCAGAGGTGGGCGAGACTGAACAGCTAACACTTGCATGTCCCGCCCACCTCCCGACATCAAGTTGAAAATCTGACAGCTCTCTCTGCATTCTCTGCATTCCAATGTAATTAGCTCACAGTTTCATACACAAAGCAGCTTTTAGAAGCAGCGCGCTCTGTGCAATGTGAATCTAATCATCTCTTCAGACCACCCACAGACACTGACTCGAGTATAAGCCGAGGGGGGCCTTTTTCAGCACAAAAAATGTGATGAAAATCTTGGCTTATACTGGAGTATATACGGTAATACTTATCTGTCTCAGTACCCATGCTGCATCTCTTTAGGTCCCTTGTAGAGCCACAGTGGTTACTGAATCTTCAGCACCTGACATACTTTTAGGTGTATCCGATGTATGTTTTTCTGCTGTGCTCTTTGATTCCATTAGGAATGCAGGAGTTTGTTGAATTGAACTACAGTGTGCAAATGGGGGATGAGGCAGCTAACACACCCAGATGTTTGTCAGATGAGAAAGATTCTTCACTGTAGCTGTTCATGGAAGTGAACAGAGAATAACATGCTACTTTTCATAGCTTCCTCATATGCAATAATGTAGGACAAGCAATCAATATTTACTCAATAGTGATTGTATGCATTACATGAAAATAAACTCTTCTGAGGATAGTATCAATAATTTCAAATAATGATGATATTTGTATGCATGTGTCAGCAGTTCAAAATGAGTTGCGTATATGTATTTGAGACACACCTGGCACACCCCCTGCGCATACCTATGCATATATTTAATGCCTTCCACCAACCCAAGGCTTTTACTGTTTAACTAGGCTGAGTAACTCGTTGCTTGAGTACACCAAGTCTCCATTCCCTGTAAAATGTAGAAGGGTTACAAAATAAAAAGCAAAAGATGACAGAGGCTCCAACCCTTCCTCACACTCTCTGCATGTGTCCCCACAGGAGAGATCTTATGTTTCAGTGACCAACATTGCTAGGACAGAAGATGCAAGAAATCTAAATCAAGGTCCATAAAGACGTGTGTAGCGCTACCTCCGCAGGGGCCGCTGGTGAATGTGGTTGTCTCCCACCCTGCACAGCCAGGCACAAGAATTTCCAGTCACTTAGCGACAAGAAGCGGTCGTTGCAGCTTTGTTTGTTTTTTATATTTAGGGGAATTGAACTTGGATGGGGAAGGGTGCATATGGGATGCCCATTTGATCGATGAAACTCTGTAGGGACTTGAATTATATGCACTCCAGTATATACATTCTCTCCTCTTCTACCTCCAGCACACACTTGCTTGCAGACTATCACTCCCAGGACCAGCTAGCACAGGTTTCAGATTCAGCACAGTCTCAGCTGAATCTGGACGAATGCCCTTTGCAGGCAGGGACCGTGGGCCCCTATAGTGTAGCAAAAATGGAAGTTACATAGACACAAGTCCATCAAGTCCAACCTATGTGTGTGCTTTTATGTCAGTATTACATTGTATATCCCTCAATGCTGTGGTCCCTTAGGTGTGCATCTAGTAGTTTTTGAATTTATCTATACTCCCAGCAGAAACCACTGCTTGTGGAAGAGAATTACACATTCTCACTGCTCTTACCGTAAAGAAACCTCTACGTATTTTAAGGTTAAACCGCCTTTCCTCTATTCTTAGTGAATGGCCGCGTGTCTTTGTGTACTCCCTTGCACTGAATAGTTTTGTCCCTATAGTGGGGTCACCAGTACAGTATTTGTACATTAAAATCATATCCCCTCTCAAGCGTCTCTTCTCCAAAGAGAATAAGTTCAGTGCTTGTGATCTTTCCCCATAACTAAGGTCTTCCAATCCCTTAATTAGCTTTGTGGCCCTTCTCTGAACCCTTTCCAATACCTGGACATCCTTCTTGAGGACTGGTGCTCAGAACTGGACGGCATACTCCAGGTGCGGCCTTACCAGAGACTTGTATAGTGGGAGAATTATTGATTTATCCCTGAAGTTAATCCCTTTCTTGATGCATGCCAACACTTTGTTGGCTTTGCTTGCAGCAGCTTGGCATTGCATGCCACTGCTGAGCCTGTTCTCTACTAGGACCCCTAGGTCTTTTTCCATCCTAGTTTCCCCCAGGGGCTCTCCCCTTAGTGAGTAGTTTGCGTTCATGTTCTTGGTACCCAAATTCATTATCTTACATTTTTCTATGTTAAATCTAATTTGCCATTTGTCTGCTCACCCCATTAATTTATTCAGATCTTCTTGCAAGGTTTCCACATCCTGTGGAGAGTTTATTACCCTGCTTAACTTGGTATCATCCGCAAATATTGAGATTGAGCTCTTCACCCCATCCTCCAAATCATTTATGAATAAATTGAAAAGGATTGGTCCCAGGACAGAACCTTGGGGAACCCACTTTCTACACCAGACCATTCTGAGTACTCCCCATTTATCACCACCCTCTGGATTCTCCCCTGCAGCCAGTTTTCAATCCAGGTGCTCACCCTTTGATCCATGTTGAGGGATCTTAGTTTGTACAGTAAACGTTTATGGGGAACTGTATCAAATGCTTTTGCAAAGTCCAGATACGCCACGTCTACAGGCCTTCCTTTATCTAGGTGGCAGCTCACCTCCTCATAGAAGGTTAATAGATTGGTTTGGCAAGAACGATTTTTCATGAAACCATGTTGATTACCACTAATGATACCTTTCTCGTTACAATAATCATGTATATAATCCCTTATTATTCCCTCCAAGAGCTTGCAAGTTATTGATGTTAAGCTAACTGGTCTGTAGTTCCCAGGGATATATCTTGGTCCTTTTTTATATATTGGTACCACATTGGCTTTCCTCCAGTCAGCTGGTATCATACCAGTCAGAAAACTGCTCTTAAAGATTAGGTACAAGGGTCTGGCAATAACTTGGCTAAGTTCCTTAAGGACCCTTGGGTGTAAGCCATCTGGGCCCGGTGACTTATCGGTGTTCAGTTTTTCAAGCCTATTCCTGATTTCACCCTCAGTCAGCCACAAGGGTGCTTCCTGTGATGTGTCATGAGGACCAGCATTGTAGTTCTGAATAATTGATCCCCCCGTTTCCTTTGTGAATACTGAGGAGAAAAATGAGTTTAACACCTTTGCCATTTCTCCATCCTCTGTAACCAAAATACCTTCATCACTCCTTATTGGGCCAATATGATCTGACCCCCCTCTCTTACTATTTATATACTTAAAGAATTTCTTGGGATTCTTTTTACTTTCCTCAGCTATGTGTCTTTCATGTTCAATCTTAGCTGCTCTGATTGCCCCTTTGCATTCCTTATTGCGTGTTTTGTAGTACTGAAAATCTGACTCAGACCCCTCCTCCTTGTATTTTTTGAAGGCCTTCTTTTTTTGCTTTTATGTGTGCCTTTATGTCGGAGTTAAGCCATCCTGGTCTTTGATTAGCTATTTTAATTGTATTTCCTGTTGGGATACAATGGCTAACACCTTTGTTTAGAGTGTTCTTGAAACACTCCCATTTTTCCTCCGCATTCATTGTTCCTAGAATTTTATCCCAGTTAACAACTTCCAGCAAGGAGCCTAGTTTCTGGAAGTTGGCTCTTTTAAAATTCAGTGTCTTTGTATTCCCCTTGCGTTTCCTATTTGTGTAATTTATGCTAAAACTAATTGACCTGTGATCGCTATTTCCTAGATTGCCCCTTACTTCCACGTCTTTGTTCAGGTCTGTTGTTAGTAATCAGAAGGTCCAATAATGCTTTTTCTCTTGTTGGTACATTTACCATCTGACCAATGAAATTATCATGCAGGACATTTAGGAAATGGCGAGCCTTAGCTGAACGTGCAGTACCTTCCTCCCAGTCAATATCTGGATAATTAAAATCTCCCATTATAATAACACTTCCCATCCTAGCCGCTATTCCAAATTGTGATAGGAGATCCGCCTCCCCCTCCTCTCTCTGATTAGGGGGTCTATAGCATATTCCCAGTAATACTTTCCCCCTGGTATCTTCCCTTTGTAGCTCTACCCATAAGGCTTCAACTTCCTCCCCAGAACCACTAGTAATGTCATCTCTCACATAAATTTTTATGTCATTTTTTATATACAGGCATACCCCTCCCCCCTTTTTGCCCTCCCTATCCCTGCGATATAGGGAATACCCCTGAATGGTAGCCAGCCAATCATGAGAGCTGTTGAACCAAGTCTCCGAAATTCACACAAAATCTAATTCCTCCTCATACAGTAGCAGCTCTAGTTCTCCCATCTTGTCTGCCAGACTCCTGGCATTTGTGAACAAGCCACGTAGTTTTGTCTGGACACCTACTGTTTCCTTGCTGGGTATTCCTTGTCTGTGTATTGGACTTGTTACACTACTTGCCTCGGGTTTAGCCTCCTTGTCCGGCCTATCACTCCTACCCCCAATACTACCCGCCGGACTCTGTTCCCCTCTGGTTATTAGTAAGTCTGGACCCTCCTCCCGTTGCCTAGTTTAAAAGCCTCTCTAACTTTTCAGCCATCCTTATTCCCAGCTGGTCTGCACCTTCCCCATTTAGGTGCAGCCCATCCTTTCTATAGAGCTCGTAGCCGATTGAGAAATCGGCCCAGTTCTCCAAGAACCCGAAACCCTCCTTTCTACACCAGCTCCTCAGCCACTTGTTAACTTCCCTAATCTCCCTCTGCCTCTCTGGTGTGGCTCGAGGTACTGGTAGTATTTCTGAGAAAGCCTAAGGCTCAATTTTGCTCCTAGGTCCCTGGAATCTTTTTTTAGGACACTCCACCTTCCTCTAACTTTGTCATTGGTGCCAACATGCACCATGATAGCCGGGTCTTCCCCAGCCCCTCCCAGCAATCTGTCCACCCGATCAGTGATGTCCCGAACCCGAGCGCCCGGTAAACAGCATACTGTTCGGTGCTTCAGGTCTTTGTGACAGATTGGCCTCTCTGTGTTCCTAAGAATGGAGTCCCCTACCACCACAATCTGTCTTTCCTTCCGCCTGACTTCATCCCCACCCTCACTGGAGGAGTTACTCCCCTGGCAGCTAGGGGCGCCACTCTGCTCCAGCGATGCTGATTCCTGGCTGGTTTCCGCAATATCACACAACGTGGTGTACTTATTGGGGTGCTCCAGCCCAGGATCAGCCTCCCTGACTCTTTTCCTTCTACCCTTCCTAACTGTCACCCAACTACTCTGTTCTGGTGCCTGCGCCTCTGTGTCTCCACCCGCCTCTGTGCTGGCCCCTGCCGGCACCTGCCGAGTACGATCCCAACTTTCCTTAAGTATGGAGAGTGGTCTCAGTGTTGACAGTTGCTTCCTTAGATTCAGAACCTGGGCTTCCAGGGAAACAACGTTCTTACATTTTGTACAGCAGTATTCGCCCTTGATCGCATGATCAAGGAACGCATACATGCGACAAGATGTACACCGAATCGCTTCTCCACACCCGCCGGGCATCGTACCTATTGATTTAGTGGTGACTGGGAATTATGCCCTATACAATTAACTAACCGCTGGCTGCCTGCTTCTAACACTCACAGTACACAGGTACTCACAGCACTTAGTACTCACTCCACACTCGGGTACTCACACTATATTACTCAGGTACTCACCTGATACCCTGGTACTTGCTATGCACCGGTACTCCCTATACCCAGATATTCACCTAATATTTTGGTACTCACAATACTCCCAACACTCAGGTACCCCTTATACCCAGGTACTCCCAACACTCAGGTACTCCTTATACCCAGGTACTCCCAACACTCAGGTACTCCTTATACCCAGGTCCTCCTAACACTCAGGTACCCCAATACTCAGGTACTCCTGACACTCAGGTACCCCCAATATTCCCAATACTCAGGTACTCTCAAATACTCAGGTACTTCCAACTCTTAGGTACCCCCAAAACTCAGGTACTCTCAAATACTCAAGTACTCCCGACACTCAGGTACCCCCAATACTCAGGTACTCCCGACACTCAGGTACCCCCAATACTCAGGTACTCCCAACACTCAGGTACCCCCAATACTCAGGTACCCCAATATTCCCAATACTCAGGTACTCTCAAATACTCAGGTACTCTCAAATACTCAGGTACTTCCAACACTCAGGTACTCTCAAATACTCAGGTACTTCCGACACTCAGGTACCCCCAATACTCAGGTACTCACGACACTCAGGTACCCCCAATACTCAGGTACTCCCAACACTCAGGTACCCCTAATATTCCCAATACTCAGGTACTCTAAAATACTCAGGTACTCCAAACACTCAGGTCTCACAGTCAGTCTATTATTAGCAGTTGTGTCTCCCTGATTAGCCTCTGTAATCTGACACTGCAGCTCGTCAGTCTCTGCTTTTAGCCTCCCCCCCTCCTGGCTCCGTCACACAGTGTGATCTGCACTCACCACTGCCTCTCCTTGTCAGTCTTCCACCGGTCCCCCACCTCCTCCTTCGGTCACGGGTGGGGGGGTTTAGAATGACCTCTGCCTCTCACTACTCCCAGCCGCCCGCCTCCTCCTTCGGTCCCGGTAGGGGGGGGCTGAGAGTGCCCTCTGCCTGTCTTACTCCCAGCCGCCCGCCTCCTCCTTTGGTCCCAGTGGGGGGGCTGAGAGTGCCCTCTGCCTGTCTTACTCCCAGCCACCCCCCTCCTCCTTCGGTCCCAGTGGGGGGGGCTGAGAGTGCCCTCTGCCTGTCTTACTCCCAGCTGCCTGCCTCCTCCTTCGGTCCCGGTGGGGGGGGCTGAGAGTGCCCTCTGCCTGTCTTACTCCCAGCCGCTCCCTTCCTCCTTCAGTCCTGGTGGGGGGGGGCTGAGAGTGCCCTCTGCCTGTCTTACTCCCAGCCGCCCGCCTCCTCCTTCGGTCCCGGTGGGGGGGCTGAGAGTGCCCTCTGCCTGTCTTACTCTGAGCCGCCCGCCTCCTCCTTCGGTCCCGGGGGGGGGTCGAAAGTGCCCTCTGCCTGCGCTTGTCCTTCTCCCAGCCTACTCCCAGCTGCCACCTTCCGATCTCCGGGGGGGGGAGTGGGGGGGTCGGGTCGGGTCCGCAGCTCCCACACGCACGCTGTCCCACGCTGCACACTCTGCACTTCGCACCAAGAATTTTCAAACCACCAAGAATTTTTCAAACCGCTCAGCAGCACCAAAAGTCTTTAGTGCTAGCTGTCTTATCTGTGGCTACTGCTCCCAGCACCACTTCTTCAGGCAATGCCAGCCCTCCTATCTGCAGCTACCCCTTTCCACTGCCTGTGCCATCACAATCCTCCTGACTGGCTCTGTACCCATCCCAGACTGCTCCATACCAGTACTCTCAGGCATGCCTCCCAGTCCTCCTGACTGTGTGTCACTCACTAGCCCTCTTGGCTGTTCCTTGTCATCCTGGAGACTTGCCTGGCAGTGTTCTCCCGCTGTCCTCTCCTTGCTCCCATGCCTCCTGGCCAGGACATCTCTGTGTGTCTTGAAGAAGATCCTGTCCACACCCGAGCCCAGGCCCAAGGTAACCCCCCCCAGACTGGGGAGCTCCCTCAAAGGCCACGACAGCCTAAAACTCTATCTCCAGCTACCACCCAAACTCTCCTCCCCAACTGGGCTGACCCAGAGTATTTGAGGGGGCATGCATCCTGCCAACCCAGGTTTGGGTTTGGTCAGGGCCCTCAGAATACTCCAGGCAGCTCCACTTTACCTCTCCTCCTCCCAGTTTTCAGCAAGTTCGAGAAGTAGGGGGGAAGTCTCAGTGATGCTGCCTGTGAGTCATCCAGCTATCCCTGGAACTCTGCCCAACCCAGGAAAACACAGACAGGCTTGACTGCTAGCCAAGCCTGCACAAATTTACCTACACTAAACAAAAAAATCAATTTACACTTCTAGAGGGTGCTACACATGGATGAGCAAGTTTGGGTGGAAGAACTTGACTGGGCCCGCACAGAGTCTTGACCTCAATCTGATAGAACACCTTTAGGATAAATTAGAGCGGAGACTGTGAGCCAGGCCTTCTCGCCATCATCAGTGCCTGACCTCACAAATGCGCTTCTGGAAGAATGGTCAAACATTCCAATAGACACACACCTAAACCTTGTGGACAGCCTTCCCAGAAGAGTTGAAGCTGTTATAGCTGCAAAGGGTGGACCAACTCAATATTGAACCATACGGACTTAGACTGGGATGCCATTAGAGTTCATGTGCGTGTGAAGGCAGGCGTCCCGATACTTTTGGTATATATTGACACTTTGGGCCCAGTTTGGACATTTTCACTTAGGGGTGTACTCACTTTTGTTGCCAGCAGTTTAGACATTAATGGCTGTGTGTTGTGTTATTTTGAGGGGACAGCAAATTTACACTGTTATACAAGCTGTACACTCACTACTTTACATTGTAGCAAAGTGTCATTGCTTCAGTGTTGTCACATGAAAAGATATAATAAAATATTTACAAAAATGTGAGGGGTGTACTCACTTTTGTGAGATACTGTATATATTTATATATATACAGTTGTGCTCAAAAGTTTACACACCCTGGTAGAATTTATGATATCTTGGCCATTTTTCAGACAATATGAATGAGAACACAAAAACATTTCTTTGACTCATGGTTAGTGTTTGGCTGAAGCCATGTATTATCAATAAACTGTGTTTACTCTTTTTAAATCATAATGACAACAGAAACTACCCAAATGACCCTGATCAAAAGTTTACACACCCTGGTGATTTTGGCCTGATAACATGCACACAAGTTGACACAAAGGTGTTTAAATGGATATTAAAGGTAACCATCCTCACCTGTGATCTGTTTGCTTGTAATTAGTGTGTGTGTATAAAAGGTCAATGTGTTTCTGGACTCCTGACAGACCCTTGCATCTTTCATCCAGTGCTGCACTAATCTTTCTGGATTCTGAGTCATGGGGAAAGCAAAATAATTGTCAAAGGATCTGTGGGAAAAGGTAGTTGAACTGTAGAAAGCAGAAAAGGGATATAAAAAGATATCCAAGGAATTGAGAATGCCAATCAGCAGTGTTCAAACTCTAATCAAGAAGTGGAAAATGGGGTTCTATTAAAACCAAACCACAGTAAGGTAGACCAACTAAAATTTCAGCCACAACTGCCAGGAAAATTGTTCGGGATGCAAAGAAAAGCACACAAATAACTTCAGAACTCCCTGAAAACATGTGGTGTGGCTGTTTCAAGATGCACAATAAGGAGGCACTTGAAGAAAGATGGGCTGCATGGTCGAGTTGACAGAAGAAAGCCATTACTGACATGCAAATGCCACAAAGTATCCTGCTTACAATACACAAAACAGCACAGACACAAGCCTCAAACTTTCTGGCACAAAGTCATTTGGAGTGCTGAGACCAAAATTGAACTTTTTCGTCACAACCATAAACACTACATTTGGAAAGGAGTCAACACGGCCTGTGAAATACTGAGGTGGATAACTGATGCTTTGGGGAGGTGTGAGCTGCAACGGCACAGGAAATTTGGTCAAAATTGATGGAAAGATAAATGCAGTATATTATCAAAAAATACTGGAGGAACATTTGCATTCATCAGCCAGGAAGCTGCGCATGGGACGTACTTGGACATTCCAACATAACAATGACCCAAAACACAAGGCCAAGCTGACCTGTCATTGGCTACAGCAGAATAAAATAAAGGTTCTGGAGTGGCCATCTCAGTCTCCTGACCTCAATATCATTGAGCCACTCTGGGGAGATCTCAAATGTGCAGTTCATGCAAGACAGCCCAAGAATTTCCAGGAACTGGAGGCTTTTTCCCAAGAGGAATTGGCAGCTTTACCATCTGAGAAGATAAAAAGAGCCTCATCCACAAATGCCACAAAAGACTTCAAGCTGTCATTGATGTTAAAGGGGGCAATGCACGGTATTAAGAACTGGGGTATGTAAACTTTTGATCAGGGTCATTTGGGTAGTTTCTGTTGTCATTATGATTTAAAAAGAGTAAACACAGTTGATTGCTAATAAATGGCTTCAGCCAAACACTAACCATGAGTGAAAGAAATGTTTTTGTATTCTCATTCATATCGTCTGAAAAATGGCCAAGAAAGCATAAATTCTGCCAGGGTATGTAAACTTATGAGCACAACTGTATATATATATATATATATATATATATATATATACTGTATATATAGATACACACACATTTATGTGGCTGCATTACTACTAAAGTTTGATTTAAAATTTTCTTCTTGTGCACTGTTTTTCCTTAGGGGGCATCAATGACTTTTCAATACTTACATTAAAATATATCTCTCTGCCTACAAATCTCACTATGAAGTTGCTTTTATCTACCTCCGTGACCTGATTTCCATTTGCAATCCTCCTGATTCTGCTCCTCTACCTGAATAATAACCACTACCTTTCTCTTTGTTGGTTTAATAGATGAACTTGGCTTTTCCTGATTCTTTGATGTGTAATACATCCCATGAAATATTGCACTGTGCCATTTCTACTCATTTGTGATGTTCAGTAGACAGGAGACATGTTTCGGGCATTTATGTCTGTCTAATTTTTCCAAGTAAAATACTATCCAGCTCACACGGTAGGAATTCATAGGGACACTTCACCACCTTTAAAGGTGATACCACAAAGCAAGAAAGGCTACCTGATGTTAAGAAAACCAGTCTATATTGTAGCCTTTAACCAAAGAGCAAGCACTTAGTTGTGACATGGCATAGGGTACCCCGCCAGTATCTGACCTGGTTTGGGTGAAAAAAATGTAAAGTCTCTGGAATAGAGGAGGAAAACATACAGGTTTATATAAGCTTGACCCAGACAAATTACATTTCTGTATTCACTTGTAATTAACCGTACCCTCTAAATTGGCTTTAGGCTTACAGTATAACAGAGGCACTGACTAACTGACACATTGAAAATATGTAAAAAAGAAAGAAAGGCAGTTGGCGCTTCCCTGTGTGTCCTCCTGCTAGAACACTAGGGGGACTTTATGGCGACTATTGTAATATATTATATAGTGTTATGTATTCGTGATAAATACAGGATGTTACTAACTGTGAGTTAGTAATAGGTGACTGTGCTTTCAAAAAAATAATAATAAATAAATAAATATATATCACCTTGTGAATTATATGTGCAAAATAAATAAATAAAGAAATATATAGACAATATAAATATGTGTTATCTAAAAGTGAATACATAAATTACTAAAATCAGACAATATAATCTTACACCATAAAGTTCATAAAAATTATTATACTCAAAAATTATTATACTCAAAACTTTCAGGCCTTTTGGAATCTCATACAGATAAAAAATATGTGTAAAAAACGTGTGTTATTCAAAAAAACGTGTATAGAAAATCATAAATAATAAATATATATGTTGTAAAAAATTAATAGTCCACAGTGTCTTTTATATTACGTAGAAAGAACAATAATTAAGATATTATTAATAAAGTATTTGATGCAAAAAAGGTCTTCGTGCATTCAATAAAGTGACTTTCCTTTCTTGGTGCTGTGAGTTTGAATACAATCTATAAGTGACTTCAAAAAGCTGAGAGAAAACATTTATATCCGTGACTTTCCTCTGTGGTCCCCTATGTGTCCCCACTCACCAGATACAGGCACCCCTGCACGCACGTTCGCCGCAATACTACGTCACTTCCGGGTAAAGGATTATCGAGGGCTGGAACGCAAGCCGCCGCAAAGAGGAAGGGAGACGTCCCTTTTTCAAAACGGCAGCCGAGCTGCTGCTTATGTATAAGCCTTTTCTCTGGATGTATTTTTTCGATTGAAAAGACTGTTGATAAAAAGCACAATAAAACTGTTTAAAGAGGATACACACTATTGTGCATTTCATTTCTGATCACGGTAACCTAATGGAGGAATATCTGGATTGACTAATACGTGGGAGATCGTGGAAGAGCATCCAGGAGAGTGAACGCAGGACGCTCCCAGGACCAGAGGAATAAGGTGGAGGACGTGTGGAGGAACAGGGTCCCAGAGACATCAGGATAAGGTTCCCACAGGCTCATACCCCTGCAGGGGTGCCTGTATCTGGTGAGTGGGGACACATAGGGGACCACAGAGGAAAGTCACGGATATAAATGTTTTCTCTCAGCTTTTTGAAGTCACTTATAGATTGTATTCAAACTCACAGCACCAAGAAAGGAAAGTCACTTTATTGAATGCACGAAGACCTTTTTTGCATCAAATACTTTATTAATAATATCTTAATTATTGTTCTTTCTACGTAATATAAAAGACACTGTGGACTATTAATTTTTTACAACATATATATTTATTTTTTATGATTTTCTATACACGTTTTTTGAATAACACACGTTTTTTACACATATTTTTTATCTGTATGAGATTCCAAAAGGCCTGAAAGTTTTGAGTATAATAATTTTTGAGTATAATAATTTTTATGAACTTTATGGTGTAAGATTATATTGTCTGATTTTAGTAATTTATGTATTCACTTTTAGATAACACATATTTATATTGTCTATATATTTCTTTATTTATTTATTTTGCACATATAATTCACAAGGTGATATATATTTATTTATTTATTATTATTTTTTTGAAAGCACAGTCACCTATTACTAACTCACAGTTAGTAACATCCTGTATTTATCACGAATACATAACACTATATAATATATTACAATAGTCGCCATAAAGTCCCCCTAGTGTTCTAGCAGGAGGACACACAGGGAAGCGCCAACTGCCTTTCTTTCTTTTTTACATTTTCCCCTCCCTCGGGAGGTTCAGGTAGGGCAGCTCCCACATATAACCATATCTGTACCATAGCGCGGAGTTTTTTTATATATAAACATTGAAAATATGGGTGAACATTTAAGCAAAACAAATGCACCCAACAGCGGTCACCAGAGGTAATCGCAGGCTGTGTGGAGAGCTGCAAATAGCTGCCATTACACCTAGCCACTCACAGCTGATCACAGTCAGATTGAGGTAAATGGGCAATCACAGCAGCCCTTTAACATATGATCAGCTGTGTCCAACAAACTTGGTGGTTATGTCACACACACTGTCACAGCGCAAGGAAAGGAGACCTGGTAAGTGTGACAGGGGGCATTTGCACAGATAATCAGGGCACTGATTATCAGTGCCCTGATTATCAGTGCAGCCCCAACAGTGCCAATCAGAGGCCATCAGTGCAGCTTATCAGTGGCCATCAGGGCTGCCTCATCATTGCTGCCTCATCAGTGCTGCCTCATCAGTGCGCATCAGTGCAACCTAATCAGTGCGCATCAGTGCACATCAGTGCAGCCTCACCAGTGCCCATCAGTGCAGTCTCACCAGTGCCCATCAGTTCAGTCTCACCAGTACCTATCAGTGCAACCTCACCAGTGCCCATCAGTGCAGCCTCATTAGTGCCCTTTAGTGCACATCAGCGTAGCTTTATTAGCGCACATTAGTGCAGCATTATCAGTGCACACCAGTGAAGAAGAAAGATTACTTATTTTGTAAAATTTTATAACAGAAACTAAGAAAAATGTTTTTTTTTCAAAATGTTAGGTCTTTTTTTCATTTGTTTAGCAAAAAAATAAAAAACTCCAGTGGTATTTAAATACCACCAAAAGAAAACCCTATTTGTGTGAAAAAAAAAGATAAATTCATATGGGTACAGTGTTGCACGACGACGCAATTGTTATTCAAAAAGGCTAAAGCTGAACATTGGTATGGGCAGGAAAGGGGTGAAAGTGCCTGGTATCCAAGTAGTTAGAGAAGATCTAAACCCAATCACTAATATCTAATATACACGTTAAGGTTTTGATGTAATTTCAGACATTAATCTTTTTATCTGCAGCTTTCATTAAAGGAATAACTGGTGATTCTGCTATTAAATGTCTTGTTCAGGCATTTCTTGTTAGGGTGACAACTCTCTACCAGTGGTGTTCCTGTGTTGTCATCCTATCACATGTGCAGCTAACATTGGAGTGAGTGCATGTAGATAGAAGAGGAAGAAAGAAGCTGGAGGGGATCAGATGCGCTGATTTGGAAAAAAGGAAAAAAAAACAGTATCTTGTTGTAAACCTAGGCAAATGTTTATAATGCACTTTAGCAAACTAAACATTATCCAGTCAGGGTTTAGATCTTTTTTAAAGTGTCAGCAGGAGTTAAAATGAAGAATCTACAGGTACCCGTCAAAGATATCTGACTGAGTGCTCCTGGAGACCCAAAATCAGAGGTGTTCTATCGAGCAAATTATTAACTCAGCATACAAAGTCAATGTAATGATCACCATTGAGCCTGCAACATTTGCTGGTCGTCACTCAGTATTGAAACTCTTTTCATGCTGTATTGCACACTTGTACTAACCAAGAGTACATACAGTGGGCAAAATAATTATTTCATCCCTTGCAGATTTTTTAAGTTTGCTCACTTACAAAGAAATAAAGGGTCTATCATTTTTATCATAGGTGTATTTTAAATTATAGAGACAGAATATAAAAAAAAAAACACATAATACAAATGTTATAAATTGAGTTGCAGTTTAGTGAGTAAAATAAGTATTTGATCCCTAAGCAAACATGACTTAGTACTTGGTGGAGAAACCCTTGTTGGCAAGCACAGAGGTAAGATGTTTCTTGTATTTAGTGACCAGCTAATTAAAGCGGAGGTCCGGGCTAAAAAAAAAAATTAAAAGTCAGCAGCTACACATACAGTAGCTGCTGACTTTTAATATTAGGACACTTACCTGTCCTGGACTCCAGCGATGTCGGCACCCGCCGCCGATCTTCGGATCGGGGGACGGGTGCAGCCGCCTCCATCGCGGGTAAGGGAACCCGGACGTGTAAGCAGTACAGCTTCACGCCGGGCACCTTACCGCGCATGCGCGAGCTCTGCCACGCTCTGCTACTGGCCAAGCGGCCAGTAGCAGAGCGAGCAGGGAGGAGGGAGCCGGCTTCTGACGTCAGCGGCCGCGTCCGCCGGCCAGAACTCCCGGAAGTGTGGAAAAGGACACCTGTCTAAAGACAGGTGTCCTCTTCCCCCTCCCCCCCGAAAGGTGCCAAATGTGACACCTGAGGGGGGGAGGAATCCAACCAGCGGAAGTTCCACTTTAGGGTGGAACTCCGCTTTAACTGCTAGGATTGCTTTTATTTGTTAGAGCATCACCGGCTGCAGATTTTGAGACTGGGGTTATGGCTAACAGCTACAGCTATAACCAAGGCTGTCTTTAATATTGATTGGACCCTGGGCAAACATTTTCTTGGCCCACCCCCTTCCATGCAATTTCGTTCTCCATCTGCTCTGAGATATACAAAATATAGCAGTTTACTGAATCAGATCAGGCAGCGATTCAGATTGGTTGCTAGATGTTACAGCATATCATTACCGCTCACTGACTTGCTGCTAGAGGTTACAGCACGCATTATGGCTCACAGATTATTTGCTAGAGGTTACAGTACATGACTTCTGCTTGTTGATTGGTTGCTAGAGATTACTGTGCATCAATACTGCTCACTGATTGGTTGCTAGAGGTTACTGGACATCCTTATCACTCACTAATTGGTTTCTAGAGGTAACTGCACATTATTACTGCTCACTGATTTCCAGAGGTTACTGCATATCCTTTCCGCTCAATGATTGGTTACAAGAGGCTCGTGCACATCATTACTGCTCACTGATTGGTTTCTAAAGACTACAGCACATCATCTCCTCACTGCCTGCACACCATGGACTGGGGATGTGAGGGGACCCATCAATAGACAGAAAACTCCTAGGGATCCTAGGACTCCTGGGATCAGTGGCAATGCTGGGGGAGGGGGGGTGTGATCAGTGGCAATGCTGGGGGGTTTATGGGATCAGTGGTAGTGGTGGGGGGGTGGGATTAGTTGGGAGGCAGTATACTGTGGCCAATTCTGAATCATGTAAACCAAAGCAGGAAATCTTAGGCAAGTATATAGTGGTGGATTCTACACTGACCACCAATGTAATGGGCAATTTACACTGATTACCAATGTGAGGGAGAATTTGCACTGATCACCATGTAACGGGGGAATTTACACCACCCACCAATATAAATAGGGATTTACACACTGACACCATTATAATAGAAGCATTTACACCAAGCACCAGTGTAACAGGGAATATACAATGACCTCCATGTAAGGGGGAATTTACACTGACAACCATCGTCGAGGAGATTCGTACTGACCACCAATGTAAGGTGACACTTCTACACCAACCACAAATGTTAGAGGTGATTTACACTGACCACCAATGTAAAGGGGGATTTACACTAACCTCCAATGTAAAGGGGGTTTTACACTGACCACCAATGTAAAGGGGGATTTACAAAGTTAAATCATCTGTATCAACACAGAGTGGTACTGTGGATCCAGACAAACAGTATTAGGTGCCGTGTCCCGAAACAAGATTCTGGGAAGGAACAATAATTCACTAAGTATGGACTTTGTAGACACAGTCACACAAAAAGATACTTAAAAATGTACATTTATTAAATAGTCATTAAAAAGACATCCTAAACAAACATGACATGATTATAACACATGTGGAAAAAGTCCTCATAGGTAAGATGTACAGAACTGCCACTTATACATATGAGAGCACTACTAAAAGTATTAATTATGGTAACCCAATCAACAGATTGGATAAAGTCCCAGAGTGTGTTCAAGTAGTCACGTTATAACGGCAGATATCATCCAGTCGCTCTACATGTTGCGAGTAGGACACTTCCTCAGGAGCAAAGGACAACTAATGTGTAAAAAAACAGCATGTTAAGCATATTATGTCACATAAATTATACATATTCAATAGATAACATTGGTCCACAGACACTGGAGCAAAGCCTCAAGTGTGTGGGGCGTGGATAACATAATAAATTTACTATATGGAACAAGTAGTTCAATTAAACAACAGCTATATCTATAGCTAAATGTATACTTGAATCCCCATAGATAGAAAGGGGGAAAGAAGGGGGGGGGGGGAACACTAAGGGCCAAACCGGGCAGTATATATAACAAATAAGAATAAGAAAAAAACATAAGCAAAAAACCAAACTTATGGCTATTGTGTGATGAAAATAACTCCCTCAATGGGGATATAGGTATGGAGCTAGAAAGATAATGTGGGATGAGCAGTAATAAAAACTTAAACATGGAGTAGCTTATACAGATAAAAACAAAAAGAAAAACATAATTGTAACAACAATGAAAAAGCATAACAAGGGGACAGAATACACAATATACACACCCAAATACACAGAAAACTACTTAGCCACCACAAAAACGACCAATTATATATGAGAGACAGTACACGCAAATAGCCGTCACCATTGATGAGCTCAGGAACATTATGCCCCGTACACACGGGACGACGATCGTACGTACGATCGTCGCAAATCGTATGTTGCATAATGTAAATAGCATACTGACGTGCACCCGACGGTCGTACATACAACTTGCGGCCGGCCGAACGTGATGACGCAAACGAGTGTATGAAGAGGAAGTGCTGGTATCGTAGCGTCACCCTTTGGGCTCCTTCATCTAATTTCGTGTTAGTTGAAGTGGACTTGGCGCATGCGTGTTTAGCACAATACAACTTGTTGTACCCAACTGCTCTACACACAATACAACGGTCGTATGCGAGCTTGTTGGTACGACCAAGTTTTGTAGTCTGCTCATACAACTCCCATGTACGACCGTTGTATGTTCGACTGTTGAAAGCGCGCATACAAACGATCGATTTCGCATACAACTGTCGTGAGTACGACGTGTTGAATGCGATCTTCGTCCCGTGTGTACGAGGCTTAAGAGTCTCAGTATAAAGGTATGGTAAAAGGTGGATGTTAAAAGCAATCAAGCTGACATCATGTAAAAAGTAAAGAAAGAGGCGCAGAGCCGACAAGCTGGATTATCTATCAAAGCAACATAACAGAACAGCAATGCTCACCAGAAACCAGCCAAAAATAATGATTTACGCAAAGTACTCACCAACAACTGGCCTCTTTTAAAAAATGACCCCATCCTTCGGAAATATGTTGCACCTGTCGATGCACTTTTTAATTTTGTGCAAGAAATGCACAGCAAGGTGCAAAAGTACTATGTAGCACTATTTATTATTCTTTTTTTAAACCAGCAATGTCGACGCACTTTTTCATTTTGTGCAAGCAAAGCACAGAACGGGGCAAATGTACTATGTAGCACTATTTATTATTCTTTTTTTTTAAACCAGCAATGTAGGCACACTTTTTATTTTTATGTAAGAAATGCACCGCTGGCCGCAAATGTAGTATTTATTATTCTTTTTTTAAACCAGCAATGTAGGTGCACTTTTTATTTTTGTGCATGAAATGCATCACTGGCCGCAAATGTGGTATTTAGAATACTTTTTTTTTTAAACCAGCAATGTAGATGCACTTTTTATTTTTGTGCAAAAAATGCACCGCTGGCCACAAATGTAGTATTTAGAATATTTTTTTTTTTAAACTAGCAATGTAGACACACTTTTTATTTTTGTGCAAGAAATGCACCGCTGGCTGCAAATGTAGTATTTAGAATATTTTTTTTTAAACCAGCAATGTAGACGCACTTTTTATTTTTGTGCAAGAAATGCACTGCTGGCCGCAAATGTAGTATTTAGAATATTTTTTTTTTAAACCAGCAAAGTAGATGCACTTTTTATTTTTGTGCAAGAAATGCACAGCAAGGGGCAAATGTACTATGTAGCACTATTTTTTATTTTTTTTTTAAACCGGCAATGTCGACACACTTTTTAATTTTGTGCAAGAAATGCACAGCAAGGTGCAAATGTACTATGTAGACTATTTATTATTCTTATTTTTAAACCAGCAATGTAGACACACTTTTTAATTTTGTACAAGAAATGCACAGCAAGGTACAAATGTACTATGTAGCACTATTTTTTTTTTTTTAAACCGGCAATGTAGACGCACTTTTTAATTTTGTGCAAGAAACGCACAGCAAGGTGCAAATGTACTATGTAGCACTATTTTTTTTTTTTTTTTAAACCAGCAGAGTGGACGCACTTTTTAATTTTGTGCAAGAAATGCACAGCAAGGTGCAAATGTACTATGTAGCACTATTTATTATTCTTTTTTTTTAAACCACCAATGTAGACGCACTTCTTATTTTTGTGCAAGAAATGCACAGCAAGGTGCAAATGTACTATGTAGCACTATTTTTTTTTTTTTTAAACCAGCAATGTCGACGCACTTCTTATTTTTGTGCAAGAAATGCACAGCAAGGTGCAAATGTACTATGTAGCACTATTTATTATTCTTTTTTTTTTAAACCACCAATGTAGACGCACTTCTTATTTTTGTGCAAGAAATGCACAGCAAGGTGCAAATGTACTATGTAGCACTATATTTTTTTTTTTTTAAACCAGCAATGTCGACGCACTTTTTCATTTTGTGCAAGAAATGCACAGCAAGGTGCAAATGTACTATGTAGCACTATTTATTATTCTTTTTTTTTAAACCAGCAATGTAGGCGCACTTTATATTTTTATGCAAGAAATGCACCACTGGCCGCAAATGTAGTATTTAGAATATTTTTTTTTTTAAACCAGCAATGTAGACGCACTTTTTATTTTTGTGCAAAAAATTCACCGCTGGCCGCAAATGTAGTATTTAGAATATTTTTTTTTAAACCAGCAATGTAGACGCACTTTTTATTTTTGTGCAAGAAATGCACTGCTGGCCGCAAATGTAATATTTAGAATATATATATTTTTTTTAACCAGCAATTTAGACGCACGTTTTATTTTTGTGCAAGAAATGCACTGCTGGCCGCAAATGTAGTATTTAGAATTATTATTATTATTTTTTTAAATCAGCAATGTAGATGCACTTTTTATTTCTCTTCCATTCACTGACAGACGCAGCCTTCTTATGACACATGGGGTTATGCTCATCCTACTAGGAGTAGCCTAGGCAAAACAAACAAAAGTGTAGGTTGGCCCCTCCCAGGGGGCCATCCTCACCTTAGCATATAATCCCCCTGCTCTGTGCAGCACATCAGTTTTTATTTGCCTAGTGCAAGGAGTAGACCTGGTTCCCTATGGGAGCAGCGGTCTACTGAAGATTCATCTAAGGAAGACTGCTATCAAGAAGCTGGCTGGTGGTATAGAGGATATCTCGAATCCTAATCTTTCCCCAGTCCGGCCAACACTATGCGAACCCCCTTAGGGGGGCCCACCGCATAGCGCCCGTTCCGTGAGGGCGACCAGTGGCTAAAACCCACTAGAGCCCAGTGACTGGTTCGCCTGTCCAGTGGCCTGGCCAGCAGCATGCCTTCTTGCGGGGAGGTAGGTCTGCTCTGGGTGGCTACCCGCTGCTCCTGTCGGATTGGTGAGTGAACCCCTCTTCTGCCCTAGAGGCATGGAGAGTGGGCACCTGGGCAGCTCTGTGGTGGTCAGCCGGTGGGGGGTCTGTTAGAGGCCTTCCCCCCCTCCCCCTCAATCCCCCGCAGGCACCTTTGCACTAACCTTTCGAATCTGCACCGACCGTCCAGAGCAATGTGTTAGGTGGGTCGTCGCCACTGGATTTTGGAGCACCGCTCGTTTGTGGCCGACCGCACGTGTGTAATGGCAGCGTCCATTGTTTGAGAACCATGTGGTTTCCAGCCTGCTCTCTGGCGGCCTCCAGTGGTTGATTGGGAGAACTGCAGTCATTGTGCAGGAAGTCCTTAAAAACGGGTGTGGGCTTCCGGTTTTTGCTTGGACAGCATGGCTGACACACAGTAACAAGCTCCTGATGTTCAGCAGTTCGTGGGCATTGCTCTTCGGTTGAAGTGCTGAGGCATCAAACAGCAAGTATAGCTGGCGCTTCCTGGGTCCTGGTAGCGGTGGGTGTAATCCGCCCGGGTCTCCCTGGCTGATTGGTGGGGTAGAGGTGGTGGTTACACAGCGGGGGTGCCGGGCTGAGATGTCAGAGGCTGGCAATTCTATGGCAGGGGTACCTGCAGATCTAGTCCACCCCAGGAGCATTTGTGTCCTTGGAACAGCTGAGGGCGATGTTTGGGGAGTTCCTCCCCCGGGCAGGGGTGCCCGTTCCGAGGGGCCCCCAGAAGCGCCCACCCCCCCTCTTTCCTCAGGGGAGGATTCAGATCTAGAAAGTGCTTCAGTGGTCACACCTGTGGATCTTTCAGAGGGTGAGCCGCCCTCAGAGGGCGAAGAGGATCAGGAGGCTCCTAGTTTGCGGGATAAAGCGATAGTGGAAGCACTGATCACTGATATTCGCATCTCTATGCAACTGGACCAAACAGGGGAGTCGCATGAGTCTGCATATGTTTGTGGACCGCTTATACCCCCTAGGTCCCCTAGGGCTTACCCTTATGATCAGGTGTTTGAACAGGCAGTGTTCAAGGAATGGCGTAAGCCACCAAGTTCCTTGGCTTTGCCTAAAAGCTTTGCTGTTCGCTACCCCTTTGAGGAAAGCTTTACTAAGAGATGGGCTTCCCCAGTAGTGGACCCTGCCTTGGCTCGTGTGAATAAGGCAACCACCATCCCCTTGGAGGGGTCGCCATCCTTTAAAGAGACGGCCCATCGCCGCACAGAGACAGTGTCTAAAGCACTATTCTTGTTGGCTGGGTCAGCCATGCAGCCAGCGCTAGCAACTGCTATGGCGGCACAGTCTCTTCGTGAGCACGCTGCCGCACTGCGCACTAGTTTGTCTGGCGAATTTGCACAGGCTGAAGTACAGCGAGTGCAACATTTGGAAGAAGGTCTCCGCTACCTATGCCACGCTGCTTTGGAGCTTCTCCCCATATTGTCAAAAATGTCTGTTTTTTCAATTGTTATCAGGCGGATACTGTGGCTCCACTCTTGGTCGGGCGACCAGGCTTCAAAGAAAGCTCTGGCAGACCTGCCCTTTCAGGGAGGGCGTCTGTTTGGCCCACAGTTGGATAAAATTATTAAGGATTTCACGGGAGGGAAGAGTGCTTTCCTTCCTGAGCCGAAGCGACGAGATCTTCGTCGTAGGCAGGGTCCTGTCTCTCCTGGTCAGAAGAAGTTTTTTCGGGCACCCGGCCCAGCGGGCAAGGCCGGGAAGGCGTTCACGGGCCACAGCAAGAGGCCCTGGCAGCGTAAGTCCGAAAAAGCGGAGGACAAGTCTGCCTCCGCATGATGGGTTGCCCCCACCCGCCTCACGGGTGGGGGTGCGGTTTCTGGGGGTTGGAAGCAGCTCTCTGCCCCCAGAAAAGTCCTTCCCCTCAAACATGAGTCTCCCACAGGAGCGTCGGGGGGCGCTTCTAGGCGCCGATCAGGCGCTCAGCAGTCAGAAGTCATCATTAACGCTGGCTTGCTGGCTGGAGTACCTGGGTCTGTTTCCGGACACGGTACAGACAGGGGTGTTCCTAACACCGAGCAAGCGTCTAACGCTTCAGGCTGGGCGAACCCTGTGATTGCGCCAGTGGTTCTCCTTATGGTTCTGTATATGGGTGTTGGGGCTCAGGGTGTCGACTTGCAAATCGATACCTTACGCCCAGAACACTCGGCTCCTGCGAGAGGCAATGTTGTTGCGGTGGGACAAATCTCCTCTATCCCTGGACAGGCCGATCAGGTCGGAGTGTCAGTTCCGGGAACCCTTAGTTTGGGGGATTCAGGTTCCGGCCCTAAAGGGGAGGAGAAGTTGTCCTCCCCTCAATTGGTCGATGTAGGTACCGGAACTGAGAACGAGCAGGCTTTACCTGTCCCGTTGGACAGTGAGGCTGCGCCGCTTGGTTCTGGTTCGGTCGGTCAATGCCACGGAGGTGGCGTAGATAAACCATTAGGGCGGTACAAGAAGCACAGCAACAGCCGTGGACTCGGCTCTGATCCTTCGGGGGGCAGTGCTTCACAGGCCTCGGGGTCAGTATCGGTTGCTGTACATTTTTCCTCCTTTAACCAGGTATTGAGGGAGAGGGGTGTCTCTGCCCCCGTAATCCCTACTATGATAAAAGCACGCAAGAGTTACTCACGTAAGATTTATCATAGGACCTGGAAGGCCTATATTACCTGGTGCGAGGCAGGGGGTTGGAACCCCCGCTCTTATAGAGTATCCAGAGTACTGTCATTTTTACAGCAAGGACTGGACAAGAACCTGGCGTTAAATACGCTTAAAGGGCAGAGTTCGGCCCTGGCGGTTCTTTTTCAATGGCCCTTGGCGTCTCATTCATTGATCCGTACATTTGTACAGAGGGGTACGTCATGTGGCTCCTCGGATACGGTCGCCTTTGGCACTGTGGGATTTGAATCTGGTGCTTTCTGTGTTGCAGAAGCCACCATATGAAAGAATTAGGGACATTCCCTTACAGTTGTTGGCGCAGAAGGTGGCCTTTCTGGTGGCTATCACATCCGCCAGGCGGGTGTCGGAGTTAGCTGCATTATCCTGCAGGTCACCTTACTTGGTCCTCCATAAGGACAAGGCAGTTCTGCGGCCTTCCCCTTCGTCTCTTCCGAAGGTGGTTTCTCCCTTTCATTTAAATGAGGATAATGTTCTCTCCTCATTGTGCCCGCACCCGTCACATCCCAAAGAAGTTGAGCTGCATTCTTTGGATGTGGTGAGGGCCTTGCGGGTGTATTTAAGTTCTACAGCTTCCTTTCGGAAGTCTGATTCTTTATTTTTGCTGACGGAAGGGTCGCGCAAAGGTATGGCGGCCTCGTCAGCTACCATATCTCGTTGGATATGGAAGACCATGACTCATGCATATGAGATTCGGGGTAATGTTCCCCCGTTCCCAGTCACGGCTCATTCCACCAGGGCAGTTAGTACTTCCTGGGCGTTTAGACACCAGGCTTCGGTGTCTCAGGTGTCCAAGGCAGCTACTTGGGCCTCAGTGCACACGTTTACTAAGTTTTACAAAATTGATGTTTCGGCATCCTCGGATGCTGCTTTTGGCCGCGAGGTGTTGCAAGCGGCAGTATAGGCGCGGTTAGCGCCGCCTGAGAGGGCGTTTTTCTCTTGGGTACAGTTGTTATGTTTTGCTCACCCCTCTTGATTGGCACAGCTTTGGGACGTCCCCATGTGTCATAAGAAGGCTGCGTCTGTCAGTGAACGGAAGAGAAAAAGGGATTTTTTGTATAACTTACCGTAAAATCCTTTTCTCTGAGTTCACTGACAGACGCAGCACCCACCCCTCTGCGTTGGTTTTGTACGGCTTGTTACGAACTGATGTGCTGTACAGAGCAGGGGGATTATATGCTAAGGTGAGGACGGCCCCCTGGGAGGGGCCAACCTACACTTTTGTTTGTTTTGCCTAGGCTACTCCTAGTAGGATGAGCATAACCCCATGTGTCATAAGAAGGCTGCGTCTGTCAGTGAACTCAGAGAAAAGGATTTTACGGTAAGTTATACAAAAAATCCTTTTTTTTGTGCAACAAATGCACTGCTGCCCGCAAATGTAGTATTTAGAATATATATATTTTTTAAACCAGCAATGTAGATGCACTTTTTATTTTTGTGCAAGAAATGCACCACTGGCCGCAAATGTAGTATTTAGAATATTTTTTTTTTAAAATCAGCAATGTAGACGCACTTTTTAATTTTGTGCAAGAAATGCCCCACTGGCCACAAATGTAATATTTGTAAAAAAAAAAAAAAAAAAATTTAATTTGTCTAACTGCAATGTAAAAGCAGTATTTAAATATGCAAAAATGTTGCCAACTGAACTAACAGAACACGATTAAAGTAGTGTCCCTGACACACAAGCAGTTGCAAGTGCACTGCACTTGCAAAAATGGCTGCAAACGCCCACCTAACAAACAGAAAAATTGCTTAGGTTTTATATGAAGCATTTTGCTTAGCAAACAAAATGTACTCTAGCAAACAAAAATCTCCTCTAGCACCCACCCACCAATAAATCACTGTTTTAACAGATCTTCTAAAGCTAATCTGTCCCTCACAGCAGCATCCTCTCCCTGCACTAGTATGAGATGATGTGGCATGCAGCACTACATGACTCCAGCTTATATAGAGGCTGGGTCACATGATGCACTGGCCAATCACAGCCATGCCATTAGTAGGCATGGCTGTGATGGCTTCTAAGGGCAAACAAATGAAATGCTTATTGATTGGCTGCCCTGCAGCTATTCAACAGGTGTGAAAAAGGCGCAAAAAAATACCCGAACCCGGACTTTTTCTCAAATGTCCGTGTTCGGGACACGGACACCCTAAAGTCTGGTACGAACCTGAACTTTACAGTTCGGGTTCGCTCAACTCTACCCATGGATCAATGAAGGCTCCAGTTTTCTACTGCCCAATGGGGAAACATTCGTGCCCCCCTTTTTGGTGAGTTGTGATACCCATCGAGTAGTGTATTTAATGTAATGCAAGTGTGGAGCCTTCTACGTGGGTAAGACAGCTAGACAGTTCCGACAGCGTATCAAAGACCATGTATACTATTCTGTCAACTGGAAAATGCTAAGGTTAGTTAGCAGACATCTGGATTTATACCATAGGTTTGACACCACATGGGTTTCATTTATTGCCCTGGTATTCATACCTAAGGATCCTAGGGGTGGTGAATGGGATCGGAGGTTTCAACAAGAAACACTTTGGTTTGAGCGTCTTGATGCCACTAGGTCCCCTGGCATCAATGAGGCCCAGTCCTATAAACCTTTTTTATGATTCATTATATACCTATTCTATATCCAGATACAGATACATTACCAATGAAGGGCTACACTACCTTTTCTTGGTCCTCATATTTAAGGTTGCACATATATGTATCCTTTGCTGTCTATTATTTCCCGATTTTAGGGATATATCATAATAAGCTCATCATGCAAAAACATAAGTTATTTCTCCATCCCCATTTCATTCCCTCTTGTCTGTTTCTTCCCTATCGTAAATTCTTTGCGTGGGTGGTTCGATCTTTATCTACAATGATCTCAAAATACAAATATTGCGATTGTCTTGGTTTTGTGACCTATTTGCGAGATAGATCTCAATATCCTGTAGCTTATGTTTTCTGTCTGGGCAACTGCCCCCTGCACTATAGTCATAATGTGGCCAATACATATATTATAATATAATAATGTATTTACTTTTGAGATTGTACTAAACTTCTACTTCTATAACCGTTGCTCATTTTACAGTATGGTTGCTCTGACGTTTGGCTGCTTTGGTTCATTTTGTTTTTTTTTTCACTGCACCACCTGCCTTTGGACACAAGTTGGCTTCATTATTCAAATGTGTGCGGTCGCCCAGCGCTGCTAAACCATTCCATCCTCTGGAGGGCGCCTTCCTCCTAGTGCTATCAGACATGTCGCAATGTACCCACACCTGCGTTGTCAGCTTCTAGGCTGCGTCTTCTCACAGTTCTGGAATCTGGATGTGGGGGGGGGGGCTGCTGACGTTATGTGGCTGGCCTGGATGACGCCCTAATTGGCTCCAGCTGATTGGCGTCTCCTGTGGGGGACATGGATACAAAGGGACAGCGCCCCTGTCCCTTTATACCTCCACGTTTTGGCTGGATGGTCCTTACAGATGGCGGAGACACTTAAACCAGGGAATCTCCCGTAGTTGGTAGGTTGCTTCTAACTCTATGTTATCAATGTGGTTTTGGCTGGCTTCTGGTATCTTACTAGCTCCATACCTATATATCCATTGAGGGAGTTTTTTCCTTTGGTGCGTCTTCCCACCATCTCAGACCTACCCTCTTTGCTGGGTTTTTATTAAAGTTATTTTGATCACACAAGAGCCGTAAGTTTTATTTTTTTTGCTTATGTTTTTTTCTTATTCTTATTTGTTATATATACTGCCCGGTTTGGCCCTTGGTGTTTTCCCTCCCCCTTCTTTCCCCCTTTCTATCTATGGGGATTCAAGTATACAATTAGCTATAGATATAGCTGTTGTTTAATTGGACTACTTGTTCCACAAAGTTAATTTATTATGTTATCCACGCCCCCACACTTGAGGGTTTGCTTCAGTGTCTGTGGTTGGTGTTTGCAGTGGCCGAATCGTTCCTTAACAGCCAATTGCCAGTCCCATGTATGTTGACCACTGTTATATATTGAATATGTATAATTTATGTGACATCATATGCTTACATGCTGTTTTTTTTACACATTAGTTGTCCTTTGCTCCTGAGGAAGCCTCCTACGCGCAACATGCAGAGCGACTGGATGATATCTGCCATTATACCGTGAAAACTTGAACGCACTCTGGGACTTTATCCAATCTGTTGATTGGGTTACCATAATTAATACTTTTGGTAGTGCTCTGTATGTATAAGTGGTGGTTCTGTACATCTTACCTATGAGGACTTTTCCCACATGTTTGATAATCATGTCATGTTTGTTTAGGATGTCTTTTTAATGACTATTTAATAAATATACATTTTTTAAGTATCTTTTTGTGTGACTGTGCCTACAAAACCCATTCTTAATGAATTATTGTTCCTTCCCACAAAGGCGGATTTACACTGTCCATCAGTGTAAGGGAAATTCTGCACCTACCACCAGTGTAAAGGGAAATGTACACTGATCACCAATGTAATGAAGAATTTACACTGAGAACCAACATCCAATAAAGGGGTATTTCTACACTGGCCACCAATGTAAGAGGGGATTTACACTGACCACCAATTTAAAGAGGGGCTTCTACATGGGCCACCAATGTAAGGGAGGATTTGAAACTGACCACAAATGCAAGTTTTTTTTTACTGATTACCAATATAAAGAGGAGTTTCTACACTGGCCACCAATTTAATGGGGATTTACACTGACCACTAATGTAATAGGAGCATTCACAGTAACCACCAACGTAAGGAGGGATTTACACTGACCACCAATGTTAGGGGGACCTTCACACTGCCCACTAGTGTGAATGAAAGGATTGTACACCAAGCCCCAATGTAATGAGAAGACACTGACCACCAATGTAACTGAGATATTTAGACTGCATTCACATTTGTGTGTGTCAGGAAAAATAGCTACACAACTCCTCACAGCTAATTAATTGTTAATGACACCCTTACGCATCTACTGAGATGTGCGTATTCACATGCACCAAAATTCAGGGTGCCGTGGCACCATGTTATTTTGAAAAAGGGTTCTACCAATTTGCTTACAGGCTGATGTTAGGCTTAATGACCACAGTTTTAGGCAGGACTTTCAATCATGTCCCTTTACCTCCCCAGTGAGCAGCATTCATCAGAAGTGATGGTGGATATGACCTCAGGGGGGCATGATCTACATATGAATGCTGCCTCTATTTATATATCAATGCCACTGGTCTGCGGCTATTTACATATTAATGCCACCGCTGTTTACATATACATTTTGGAATGTAAACACAGGGTCTGCAGGTGAGTCTGTACATGGCAGTAGGGCAGAGCTGGGCAGCATTAGTAACAGGACTTCGCACAGAGTTATCGGGACACAGCATGGGAATAAAACTTTAATGGACAAGGGAACTTAAACTGGGATAGGTGGCAAGTATGAGGCAGCTGCTTTGGGCCCCACAACAATGATGGGGTACAGGGCAGCTGCCCCTTTTGCCCTGCCTTAAAGATAGCCCTAGCTATAATCCTTGAATAACCCTTTGCAAACAACCACGTACATGTACGTGATTTGGTGGCTGGTGGATATTGTGTTACTGTTAGGAAAGAGGACTGTGTGCCAGCTAAACTGGCTGTTTTCGCGGTGGTGCGCAGGCCTGTGCGCGTTCGCGCGCACCCGTGCACGTTCGCGCGTGCGTCCGTGCGCGCTCACGCGCTGAAACCGGCGCCAAAGGGCGCTATTTAAGCCTGGAAGTTCCTGAAATGGGTGCTGCTCGTTCTACAGCGTCCGTGACCTGTGAGCCTCAGCTCCCTCCATCTGTTCCTGTCTTTATTTGCTTCCTGTTTGACCCGGCTTGCCCTGACCTGCTGTTTGCTATCTGCACCGACCCCGGCTATCCACGACCATCCGATTGCCTACTCCTCTGTACCTCTGCTGCCCGCCCGTTGAACGAACCTTTGCTTGGACCTGACTACCCGCCTGCCTGATCCCTTTGTACCTTCCTGCCTGCCCATTGCCGACCCAGCCTGCACGACCACTCTTCTATCTGCACGTCTTCTGGAACCTCTCTACATCATCAGTGACCATCCAGCCCTCATGCCATCCCGCACTCTTGGCCCTCTGTCTACTCTACTGAGGGTCCTTGAATCGGGTGCGCAAGAGCGGTTGTTCCCTGCACAAGACAGACTCCACCACCAGGTTCGTGACAGTTACCAATACTTCTGGCCAGAGGACTGCTTTATAGTAGATATGTGCAGAACGAAAAAATGTGTTTAATTTCGGATAGATTATGTTACTAATTTCATTTGGTTTCGGAATGCGTCTAGTTTCGTTACATTTTTGTTAAAATTATTTTTGTTAAAATTACAGTAGTTTCCTCTTTATTTTCTAACGAATTCCAACTTTTCAGAACGATTAGCATTCGGATCAGTCAAAAAGCCATGACCATATTCTAATTCTGTGTAAAGAATTGCTGGTTGTTAACAACCATGGTTTTTTTCATGAGTGAGAAGAGATAGACCGCACAATCAAAGTCCCAAGAGAAGATTTATTGTGAATCATACCACGATGAACAAAGTGACAGGCAGAGGTGACAACACAGCTCAAAAAGGGTTAAAGCGTTTCACTGCTCTGTAATCTGCTTAATCATGATCATGATTCCATCCAAAGGCCCCATATTTTAGAAAATTTACGGGGGCAACCCCTCGCCTCATAGGTTAACTTGTAGAGTGGGAGCACATTGTGGATCAACCTTAGCCACCCATTTATAGTAGGTGAGGACCCAGGTTTCCAGTTCACGGTAATGTTTTTTTGGCATAAAAGAGTGTTATACGTAGAAAGGTTTGTTTGTGTTTTGGCATATCTTCCTCGTCCTCTATATAGCCAAACAGGCATCTCAGAGGTTTACATATATTGGGCAATTGCGTGCTAGAACTGAGAAACGCTGTGACCTCTGTCCAGAACTGCCTAATCTGGGGGCATGTCCACATCAAGTGGAAAAAGGTGCCATCAGCCATCTTGCATCTGGAGCAGAGTGCAGAAGGGATCCTATTTAATCTATAGAGTAGGCACAGTGTGTAATATGACTTATATAGTAATTTAGTTTGAATGACTTTATCTCTAGAAGAGATGACTGCGGGAACCTGAACAGGTAAAATTTTCCTCCAGATAGCCTGGCTAGGATATCTGAGCGCCATTTAAGTTCCGTTCGGTGGCTTCTAGCCTTTGTAGAATGGAGGAGAGTTTTGTAGTAGGTGGAAACAAGTTTCGCGTGAGATGGGTCAGTTATTAGTAGTTCAAGCCGTGAAGGTTACAGATTTATATTGCGGAGAGCAAACTGTGTTGCAGCCGTGTGTTGAATTTAAAGATATCAAAAATATGCTGTCTGGGGGAGGCCGTAATCTCTAGAGCAGGGGTCCTCAAACTATGGCCCTCCAGTTGTTTAGGAACTACAATTCCCATCATGTCTAGTCATGTCTGTGAATGTCAGAGTTGTACAATGCCTCATGGGATGTGTAGTTCCGCAACAGCTGGAGGGCCGTAGTTTGAGGATCCCTGCTCTAGAGAATTCTGTGAAGGATCGGAACATGTTGTCTAAAAATAAGTGAGAAATTAGATGTATCCCATGTTTGAACCAATATTTGCACCCTCTCTGAGATAAAATTCCCTCAGCTGGGGATTACCCCAGAGGGGGGTATTAGGCGAATATTGGGGAGAGTCATCAGGTGGTAATAACTTAGAAATAACAGAAATCTGAAATATTCCCAAAGTCATAGAGAGGATACCCGTTCCCTCTCTACCCCTAGTAGATAATCTATAAAGTAAGTTCTGTAGTGATTCGTATGATGATAAAATAGCGGCTTCCAACGCCGTGGCTGCATTATTTGCTTCTGGGTAGAACCACCAATGAGCATGTGCCAGCTGAGAGGCTACATAATATGTTTGTAGGTTGGGGAGCGCTAGTCCCTCATCCTGTAAGGGTAGTTGCAATGTGTCTTTTGCTATACGAACCGCCCATCCTCCCCATAGAAAGGTAGTGAGAATGGATTCTATTTCCTGGAATTTCCGTTTGGGGATATATATTGGAGAGTTACCTGACACATAAAGGAATCATGGCAAAAAGATCATCTTAAAAATATTTATTCTACCCAGTAATGTTAGAGGAAGAGTAGTACACGTTTTCAGTGTAGTTTTCATTCTACGTATAAGGGGGTCAAAATTATTTTTTGTATAATGGGAGATCGGCTGCTGGAAAACAAATTCGAGATATCTAAATGTGGAAACAACTTGCAATGGACAGCTCGGTGGTAAATCAAATGTGGCCGTTTGGTCTAGCAAAATTAGTAAAGACTTAGTCCAATTAACCCGGAAGCCTGAGAAGCAGCCAAACTCCTCAATAATTTTGAGCAGGATAGGGAGTGACGTTTGAGGGTCTGCCAGGTATATAAGCATGTCGTCTGCCTACAGAGACACTTTTTCTTCCAATCCCCCTGTGGTGAGACCCACAATGGATGAGTTAGCTCTAAGCAGAGCCGCAAGGGGGAAAAACAGCGGTGATAGGGGGCACCCCTGCCTAGTACCCCTTTTTATTACAAAAGGACCAGAAATATAATTGTTAACCCTCAGTCTAGCTCGTGGGTTATTGTACAACAGCTGAACCCATGCAATAAATCTCTCTCTGAATCTCACCAGTACTTCTAACAAGTACGGCCATTCAACCGAGACAAAGGCCTTGTGGGTATCCAGGGCAACAACCGCCATGGAGCCCACAAGGTCATGTTCAGCCTGCATATTTGTGAACAACCTCCACAGGTTAATTGAAGTGGACCTTCCCGGGATAAATCCCATCTGATCCGCTCCAATAATAGTGGTAACTACTGTATTAAGTCTAAGGGCTAGTATTTGGCCAGTATCTTTACATTTGAGTTAATCAATGAGATTGGTCTGAATGATTCACAATAGAGATGATCCTTATGTGGTTTAGGGATAAGTACTATTAGCGCTTCAGACATAGAAGGTGGCAAATGGCCTGTCTGTAACGCATAATTGAATAGTCTGATCAGGTGCGGAACCAACATGTCCTTGTATGTCAGGTACCATTCAATAGAGAAGCCATCTAAGCCAGATGTTTTGTTTTGTTTTTGGCAAATGATTGAATGGCTTTCTCCACCTCCTCCGTCTTTAAAGGGGCCTCGAGTAGTGTTATCTGGTCATCTGTTAGTTTCGGTAGGGTAAAGTTAGCCAAATAGTCATCCAATTCGAGGATAGTGTAGTGGGTCTTAGTTGTATAAAGTGAGGTATAGAAAGTTACAAATGCCTCCACTATGTCCTTGTTCTGTTCTAACAGTATTCCCTCTGCATTTTTAATTCTAGAAATGCAACATGGCTGATAATCAGGTCTTGAGAGATAGGCCAACAGGCGGTTATTTTTGTCACCAAATTCAAACAGTCTCTGATTTTGGTATAGTAGTTTCTTTTGCGTACACTCTCGGAGCACCATCTCTATTTCCCGCGCCTTACTGCGTCAGGTTACCTTGTGGTCAACAGTGGGAGAGGCAGAGTAAACAGCCTCCGCCTCTCTAAGAGATTTTTCTGCGTCCGTCATTCTGGACGGAGACGCCTTACGGGCCTGACCAATTGCCGTGGCAAAAGAGCCCCTCGTGGTGGCTTTAAAGGCGTCCCCCACCACATCCACGGAGGCACTCTGCCGGTAGGATGCGGAGATGCCCAGAGCGAGGTCCACCATCAATGGTGAGTGGTCGGACACCGCTCAGGGTAAGTATCGAACATCACATACCATATTAAGCAAAGTATGGGACAGTAAGCATAAATCTATACGTGACAATGTACCATATGTATCTGAGTAAAATTAATATTCCTTCACATCCGCATGTCTCCACCTCCAGGCATCTACCAGATCAAACTAAGTTAGGTAGTATTTCAGAGGTGTGGGCGGTGCTGTAGAGCACCCCAGTCTAACTAGAGTGTTGTCTAGAGCTGTGTTATAGTCCCCAGCTAATATTAGGGGGCCTTCTGCAATACCTAACACCGTCACCATCAGCCCTTCGAATTGCTGCTTGGTAAACGGTGGTGGAAAATATACACTGGCTATGGTATACGGTTTGCCCTGCAGTTCTATAACCAATATTACATAGCAACCCTTCGGGTCTGCTTTTATGTGTTTAATAGTTATTGGGGCAGACTTAGCTATCAGGATGGAGGTACCCCTAGCATAAGTAGAGTAGGTTGAGTGTATGGCAATCTTAGCTCTCTTTAGCGCCAGCACCCTAGAGCCCTGCAAATGTGTTTCCTGGAGGTGGGATAAGGCATCAGTTCCCAAGTAGTAGTATATGGAGCGCATACATTGATGCTGTAGTTCCGAAATATAGAAGTTGTGAACCATAGAAGATAAAAGCAACAACAAACAGTTAACAACCCAGAACTGTCCCTAGCCCTCCCGGCCCCCAAACCCCAACTCTTGAGGGCTTTAATCCCAAAAGGCACACTAAGTGCCATGGCGGACATAGTACAAGACCAGGTGGAGGAAGAGAACACATAGGGGGAAGACAACAGTACTGCTGTCTACGTAGCCTGAACCACATCCGCTATACAGGATAGTAGTGCACCCGAAGTCTAAGTAAGGATATGTCATTCTGGGTTGGAAGCCAGGCTATAGCTCTCCCATCAGAGGGCTCCTAGTTCTAGTGACTGTAGCCATAGGAGGTGTAACTGAGCCCCCAAGTACACAAACAATTGGGGTACGGATCATTGTTCCCATAGGCCATTGAAGTAACGTATATCGGTAGTAGGAAACAGGCATCAAGTGATCCTTCAGAAGTGTTACTGAGTAATCAGTGAGGTGATCTCCTGCTGGGGTGGCGCTGGTCCGGAGGTTCCAGTGTGTCTACCCAGTTGGCTGCATGATTCGGATCAGTAAAGAAGAAGGCCTTGCCTTGATAGATTACCCTTGCAGGATATACAGTAGCATGCTGTACGGCACCTGAATCTCCCGGAGCCGTCGTTTAACTCCCATTAATGTGGCACGTTGCTTCTGGGTTGCCAAACAGAAGTCAGGAAATATGGTGATTCTGTTTCCATTAAAGGAGATCTTCCACTTCTCTCTAGCTGCTCTCAGGATAGCTTCCATGTCTCTAAAGTGGAGCAGTTTTATAATCATTGCTCTAGGGCAGGGGTTTCCAAACTATGGCCCTCCAGTTGTTCTGGAACTACAATTCCCATCATGCCTGGTTATGTCTGTGAATGTTATAGTTTTACAATGCCTCATGGGACTTGTAGTTCTGCAACCGCTGGAGGGCCGTAGTTTGGTCACCCCTGCTCTAGGGGGTGCCCCAGCAGGCAGGGGGCGTAGTGGGACTCTATGAGCCTTTTCGATGGCGAATAGTTGGAAGAATGGGGAGGCCCCAAAAGATTATGTCAGCCATCGCTCCATAAATACCTCTGGGGTTTTGCCCTCTGCACCCTCCGGGAACCCCAGAAAACTTAAATTGTTTCGCCGTAAGCGATCTTCCAATTTGGTTAGCTTATCGATCAAATCCTCCTGGGCTGTATGGACATCTCTTACTGAAGCCTGGAGCGGTCTGAGCTCATCCTCAATATCCCCTACTCTCTGCTCCGCATTAGTGACCCTGTGCTGGAGATTGTGCACATCCTGCTTTAGGAAGCACAGATCAGTCTTTACAGAGTCTATCTGCAGAGTCAGTGAAGCATGGCTGTGCTGTATGGCCTCCATTATTTGTGACAGGGTCGGCTCCCCTGCATGCGCAGCGGCATGGGTGTCATTAGGAGAGGCCAGGGCAGAGTTCTCTGGGGAGTAAAGCGCTGGTGTCGCCAGCAGGCTGGGTGATGGTGGAGACAAGGACTTGCCATGTTGCGCTGGAGGATGAGCTGGCTTCTGCTGCTGTTCAGTGCAATGCGGCCGGTCGGCACCATCTTGGGTCCGCATGCTGTGTGACTTAGGTGGCTGAAATCCAGGGCTGCCTCCATAAGGGGCCCGATCTTCACCATCCTACGTTCCCACTAAGCTCCAGGGCGGGAGAGCAGGGAGAGCCCGTTTAGGACGATTGGGTGGACAGGATTATGTACGGATCAGAGCGGTGTGGACAGAGCTCAGAGCCTGCAAGTCCTCACATCCTGGAAGTTGGCCACGCCCCCAACCATACCAAATTTAACACACCTGCTCCCCATTCACACCTGAGACCTTGTAACACTAACGAGTCACATGACACTGGGGAGGGAAAATGGCTAATTGGGCCCAATTTGGACATTTGCATGTATTAGGACAGGTGGGTTAGCAGGATTTGCCCGAGAGGGACGAGAGGGCGGGACCTCGAATCACCCTTGCATCCTACCACTTCTAGCCCGGGGAATACCTCCGTCGGGACCTAAAGTCGGTGGATTCAGTGTGTCGTACGCCTGGGTTCTACCACGGCTGGCCGGCGTAACGTGACTTGTCGTCGTCTTCGGTCGAGTAGGAGGTCGCGTTGTACCGTTCAGGAACAGAGGTGGTAGTGGGTCGGACGACCGCTG
>BLSH010175919.1:77811-92849 GCA_018402905.1 Glandirana rugosa
TCTAGAAGTGATGGTTAAGTACCGTGAAGGGAAGCCAGACCGGAGCCGAGGAGCCCACAAGTGGTTCGACCACCGAGACCACGACCGCGATGACTCCGTCTCCCCGTAACGCCACCATCGTATGGAGCTGCTGGACGAGGACTCTCGCGTCAGACGAAACCGAGACCTCCTCTTACACCGATAGACCCCGTTCTTTCTCTTTTGCCGCTCATCGCGGCTCGCCGGCGGACATCGGGTCCGCCCGAGCCGCGGGCACACTCCCCAGGAGTGCGGCGGGTGCGCGCGCGCCCCCTGGTGGCCAATTGCGAATCGCCGCTTATTTACGGCGATTCGCGCAGCGCTCCCCCACTGCCGCCGTGAAAAGACGGCGCGCGGTGGGGAAGCGGTTAAGGAGGTCATGGTGATAGCCACATTCTCCTCCAGAGCCAAAGCAGACTGCGCTCTCAGGAGCAGGTCGTCGAGGTATGCTACCACCGCAATGCCCCTCTGCCTCAGTAGCGCCAGCACCAGAGCCACCAGCTTGGTGAACACCCGAGGAGCCGAGGCCAGACCGAAGGGAAGTGCCATGAATTGGTAGTGAAGATCTCCCACCGCAAAGCACAGAAAGCGCTGGTGCCGGAGACAAATGGGGAGATATGCATCCCTGATATCCAGGGATGCCATGAAGTCCCCTTGGTGCAGGGCGGCCACAACCGAATGGATGGATTCCATCCGAAATATTCGCAATCTCACAAAGTGGTTTAGCGCCTTTGGTTCCAGAACTGGCCTGACCCCCCCTTTTTTGGGGACCACGAATAGGTTAGAGTAGAAACCATGAAACCTCTCCAACTGAGGTACTGGCACGATCACCCCCTGGTCGGAGAGTGCCTGAACAGCCCTTAAGAGGGCCTCCCAACGCCCCTGAGGGAGTCTCAAGTTCGATGGGAAGAACCTGTCTGGGGGTAGAGTGCTGAACTCTATCCTGTACCTGGAGGACACCACTTCCTGCACCCAATGGTCAGAAATGGGGGCAGTCCACCTGTCTGCGAACCCCAGAAGACGTGCCCCCACCCGAAGGTCAGGTGGGGACAACCCATCATGCAGAGGAGGCTTGCCGGGCCTCAACCCCTTACCCGCTGCGCCAGGGGCACGAAAAAACCTCTTCTGACCTGAAGAGACAGGTCCCTGCTTGCGGTGGAACTCCCGCCGCCTGGGCTCTGGAAGGAAAGTACTCTTCTCCTCAGTGAAATCCTTGATGATTTCATCCAACTGTGGCCCAAAGAGATGGCCACCCTGAAAGGGAAGATCTGCAAGACCTTTTTTGGACACGTGGTCACCCGACCACGAACTTGACCAGAGAACTCGTCTGATAATGACTGCAAAAACAGACATCTTTGACAACATGGGAAGCAGGTCCAGAGCTGCATCACACAGGTACCGAAGACCCTGAAACAAATGGTCTGCCTTCTGCGACGCTTCCAGCATCCTGCCGCAGTCCAAATCATTCTGCAGCTCTGCCATACATTCAGACAGATATTGCGCCGCCATGGCAGACACCAGGGCTGGCCGCATGGCTGATCCTGCCAACAGGAAAAGTGCCTTGGACACTGCCTCCGTCCGCCTATCGGCTGGGTCCTTAAATGAGGGGGACCCTTCCAACGGAATGGTCGTTGCCTTGTTCAGGCGAGCCACCGGAGGGTCCACTGTGGGGGACGCCCACTTCTTCACGAAACTATCCTCAATGGGATAGCGTATAGCGAAGCGTTTAGGTAGGGCGAAGGAATCCTGCGGACGCTGCCATTCCTGATAGACCAGGTGGTCAAAAAATGTATCATAAGGATAAGCCTTAGGCGACCTAGGCGGTCTAGCAGACCCGCAAACATATGCGGATGCTTGCGACTCCCCTGCCTGCTCCAGTCGCAAGGACGCACAGATATTAGAAATCAGTGCGGTCATCTTTTTTTGCGCGCAACTGAGGCCCCCTGGTCCTCTTCGCCGTCCAAGGGTACCAGCTCACCCTCTGAGAGTTCCACGGGGGTCCCCGTGACCCCTGAAGCCATTTCCGGTTCGGATTCGTCCCCTGAGGAACAAGGGGGAGGCGGGCGTTTTTTAGGGGCCCCCAGAGCATTGCTCGGCCCCACCCGGGGAAGAAATTCCCCAAACACTGCCCTCAGCTGGTCCAGGGACACCAGGGCCCCCAGCGCAGGCTGCGCTGCCGCTGACTCCTCCTCAGAAGGGCCTGCAGGATCATCTGCCATCGCACCACTGAAACTGACAGTCAAAATTAGAAAAAATTATCTGAAACCCCCACAATGCAGCCCCACCGCCGCCCCACAGAACGCCAGGGAGACCCCAGGAGGACTGCACCCACCGCTACCGCACCCCAGGGAGAGCCCAGCTATACTTGCTGTTTTGTGCCCACAGTGCTGCTCCCAGCAGCAGTGCTTAAAGGACCGCCAGAAAGAAGCGCCGTCTGTAGTCAGCCACGCTGTCCCAAGCGAAAAGGCAAGTAAAACGGCAGCAGCACATCAATATGGGACATCCAATATGGCCGCCGAGATCATCCACAAGAGGCCAAAGCCTGTGTGCAGGCCATGACTACAGGAAAATGGCCGCCACTGGCACTAGAGGGAAACCCTCAGTAACATGGCTGTGGCTACGGCAAAATGGCGGCGGTTTGCCGCATGGCGGTATAAAAATGTACAGATGCAGTTTTAAATGGGGTGTGGAGTGGGGGGAGGGGGGGGCGAGGACACCCAGGAGGACACTAGCCCAGCGACCACCCTCCACCGATCGGCCAGAAAAACGCTAAAGTTCGCCCAGCACCCCCCCTCCGCACCCCTAGGGGGGAAGAGGGGGTCACTCACCACTCTGACGGGTGTAGCGGGTAGCCACTCGGTCGCAGACCCTCCTCCCCAGCCGGAAAGGGATGCTGCAGGCCAAAGCCCCTAGACAGGCACCAAGCCCGGTCACCGGGCGTAAGTGGGGGTCACCCACTGGCCGCCCGCACGGAACGGGCACGACGCGGCGGGTCCCGCCACAGTATAGGACTAGCTCGCATTGGTCGGCCATGCTGGGGAAAGTGCAGGATTCTAGTTATCCTCCATGCCCCAGCCGATATTAAAATAAAATATTAAAACTGATATGCTAAGCAGAGCAGGGGGGTTATATGGGAGAGAGAGGACGGCCCCCTGGGAGGGGCCAGCTTGCTTTCTTTCTTTTTGCCTAGTTAACTCCTAGTAGGATGTGCATATAACCCCACATGTCAAAGAGGGCTGCGTCTGTCAGTGAACGTAAGAGAAATGGGTCATTTTAAGATAAGTTGTTTAAAAAGACTATGAGTGTAAAAAGAACGGCCCATCTAATGGGATCTGAGAGCGGGTGCTGACAGGCACTAACTGAACCATGAAAAACCATCATGTCTGGCAATTATGTTAATAAGACAATATATATGAAGAGTCTAAAAGGTGCATAAGAGGTCTCTACCTGAGTAAGGGCTAATGGTGTTTTTCAGCTGGATGATTTGTGTTATCATATATAGGAATATAGAGCAAACAGCGTATACACTGGGTCAAAGAGCAATGGATCTATATATACGCATGAACCTGCACAACCATATATATGTGATCCAACATATATATCCATGCAGGAAACACCATAGGTATAATAATAATAATAAGAAGGTGTAAAAACAGAAGATGTAAAAACAGAACTTTATAAATATTAATAAAATATTTATAAAATATTTATAAAATGGTGGACACTTCAATGCACTTGTTGAGGTCCCCGGGCGAGAGAACGTCTAAAGTGTAGATCCAGAACGTTTCCCTGGCACAAAGTTTTTTGAAACATTCGGCCACAGGGAGAGTTCTTGGTATCTGTTCAATTATCCACACAGAAAGACCACGGGTGGACCTCTCGTGTACCTCCAAAAAATGTTGTGGTACGCTGTGGTGGTCTTTTCCATCCTCTATAGCTCTCCTATGTTGGCCGAACCTACACCTTAAAGCGCCTGTGATTTGTCCCACATAGACCAACCCACAATTGCCAGACATGATGGTTTTTCGAGGTCCAGTTAGTGCCTGTCAGCACCCACTCTCAGATCCCATTAGATGGGCCATTCTTTTTATACTCATAGTCTTTTTAAACAACTTACTTTAAAATTACCCATTTTATATACTTTTTATTTTTATCCTTGCACAATGAATTTTACTTTTTATTGTTGATGCTTATTGCCACGACATTTCTGAGTTTTGTAATTTTGCTCATACATGTTTAATATGCTCTGCCCCCTCCCCTCTTATAGTGAGCTCTCATTGTTTATATATAAGGTTATGAACCGTAGCCCTAGTAGCCTTCCTGCTCCCCCTATCGCCTGAAGAAAAAGCGCAGGTGCCCTGTGTCATCGGCACCTGCCAGCCAAGGAAACGCGTCGCGGATTGATGATGCCATCAGCCCTGGACGGTCTTGCTTGCTCTCCAAGCCTTGGTCCCATTTCGTCTTTGAGCCGGATGTTCCATCACCAGGGGGTGAAGACGAGAGGACGGGAGCACAGCACGCTTTTTCCTGTGACTCCTCAGCTGGATTGGCTTCCCCTCTTCCCCTGGACGGCTGCTGTGCATGTTTTATCATCCTCCATGTGAGTGTTTTTATACCGTTGCTCAATAAATTGATCTCTACATAATACACTTAGAGGCGCCTTTCCCTTTGTTTGTGTTTTCCTACAGTGCTGGTGGACTTATGATCCAGTTCACCTCTGAAGGCTGCCTCCGGTGTGTATGTGTATGGACTACTACCAATTTGGACTATACTGCTGCTCCACTTGGTTCTCCCCATTGCCAGTACTTATACTTACCGGTATAATACATTGCCATTGTTACATAGGTTGGTTAGGTAGGATTGCTGTGTTCTAGGAATTGCGCCTTACACTTGTGTATAAAATAAAAATAAATGGTTGCACTACACTCACACTGACTGAACTATCACTAGATTCACACTAAACTGATATTCTACACTGACAATAGAATCACTATAGCACATTAACGCTCTAGTAGCACTGAAAAGATCCCTGCTCTATCTCTCTCCACGCCAATATCACACTGCAAATGGCTGCTATTGAAAAAATACCTTTATACTGTATGGTGTGACTAAGAATAATGAGCCATGATTGGATAGAGTCATCATGGCTCTGACAGTGCCCTGACTGGGCAAAGCTTTCATTGCTTCAGCCTATCAGGGCTTCCAATGCACTGTGCGACAGGGTAGTGCATTGTGGTAGTTAGGGGGGCCAAACAAATGGTCAAATTAAATATTAAAAAAGGAGAGATTGGGACTTTGAGTGAGGCTAGACAGCTAAAATGGCATTGAAAAAAAGATCACTTTTATTGGATCATAATACAGCAATAAGGCAATACATGTCATACAATATTGCACATGGATAGTTATACAAATTTGAGATAATTATATCCCCAACATAGTTGGACCAGTAGAATGCAGTGAACAGTAGATGCAGTGTAGTCATCACTTGAAGGGCTCTACGCGTTTCGTGACCTGTATCACTCGTCTGGAGCCAATGAGACATGCATCAAAATATATCTGTAGAAGCAAAAATTGTATAACTATAAGGATTTGGTCAACCATAAAAAATTGTATTGAACACAACAACAAGAGTGCCTACCCTGACACTCTACAGGAGTCTCCGTATATTGATGTCTGTCCCTCTGCCCGGCATGAACCCCGTCTGATCAGGGTGTATCAACGCGGTTATGACAGAGTTCAATCGACCTGCCAAGACTTTGGCTAGTATTTTTAAATCCACATTCAACAACGAGATTGGCCGATATGAAGAACACTGTTCGGGGTCCCTGCCGGGCTTTGGGAGGACTACCCCCACTGCCGCAGACATGGAGGGGGGCAAAACGCCCTCATCCAAACACCGTAAAGCATCTCCCTATATGTGGAAAGGAGGTCATCCGCATACTGTTTAAAAAATTCCGCCGGGTATCCGTCCAGACCCGGCGTCTTCCCCACTTGGAGTGACTTAACCGCCATCTGAATTTCTTTAAGGGAAATAGGACTATCCAATCACTCCCTGGTAGCGTTGGTGAGGCAGGGCAGATCTATGGGGGAAAGGTATGCATCTATATCCTCCCGGGTGCATCGCATCCGGGATGAATACAATTCCTAGTAATATGAGGCGAATCTGGCGTTAATCCGTACCGGGTCCTTCAGGGTGTCCCCCTCGGGGGTCTTTATCCGGGAAATTGACATAGGAGAGGAGTGCTCGCGGGACAACCAAGCCAGCAGACGCCCACTCCTCTCCCCTTGTTCAAAAATCCGCTGGGTCTGATGCAAGAGACGGACCCTAGTGTTACCCACTCGTATAAGAGCCACATCTCTTAGAGCCTCCCGGAGAGAGCTGTACACCCGTGGATCACGGTCCCGAGTATAGGCTGCCTCCAAGATCGCCACCCTGGCCTCTGCCCTCAGCAGTTCCCTACCAGCATCCCTACGGGCCCTCGCAATCTGCTCCCGAAAACAGCCCCGCATGCAGGCCTTAAAGGCATCCCAGGTGACATGGGCGGGTACGGATCTATCCTGTGCATTCCAAAAGCCAATCAACTCACTTTTGCAGGGAATTTCTACTCTCGAGTCGGACAGCCAGAACCTCGACAAGCGCCACAAGCCCTCCGCCAGCGGGCCCGCCATATGGAGCCAGAGCAAAAGAGGGGCGTGGTCCGAAATACCCCTGGGGAGAATAGAGATATCCTTCACTCTGGGAAGAAGAGGACCTCCAGCATATAAGTCTATCCTAGAAAACGTCTTGTGCGTGGCGGAGTGGCACGTAAACGCCCGTTCGTCCGGGTGCCTCCACCGCCACACATCTGTAAAATTATAGGCCTCCGCCCAGTCAGCCACCATAGTGGATGCTTTAAAATTTTTTACAGTTTTTTTTTTTTTTTACAGGTTATCTGTTTAGAGTTGCAGAGAAGGTCTGGTACTAGAATTATTGCACTCACTCTAACGTTCGTGGTGATACCTCACATGTGTGGTGCAAACACTATTTACATATGCCTGCACGACTTACATATGCCTTCGCTTCTGCACGCGAGCACAGAGGGATGGGGCGTTTTAATTTTTTTTTCTTATTTTTTTTATTTTTTTTTGTTTTTACACTGTCCCTTAAATTTTTTTTTATCACATTTATTCCTATTACAAGGAATGTAAACATCCCTTGTAATAGATATAAGGATGACAGGTCCTCTTTATAGAGAGATCTGGGGTCAAAAAGACCTTTAAAACCAAAAGATAAAAAAAAACATTTACTTATGCCCTAGACCTGATGTGACATAACTCCGGTCCTCCAAGGCCATAGAGGCAATCAAAGATGATCTAGTCTCTCATTGCCTCTGTGACCAGCTGGATGCACAGCTGGATCGTTTCTCAAGCGCACCCCTCTTATCGCTTCCAAGAGCGATCCAGTGGCTAATGAGAACGCTAGCCGCCAGCTGGAAAATGTATGGTTGGTACTTCAGCTACAACCCTGTTAAAGCACTTGCAAACCACAACATATATATATACAGTATGTATTGTGGTCTGCAAGTGAATATTTTTGTACTCTAAACCCTATTCCACAAATAGATGGTTTCCATGCCTAATAGTGACAATGATACGTTGTATTTAATGGAGCTGATATTTTAAACCAGTGGTGGTCAACTTACTTTATATACGGGTCTTAAATGTGGCCCGTGACATCACCAAAGGGCTGCACATAATATTCAGTGAATGTAATGCTATAGAAAGAGTCTGCAGACATTCTGCTGAAGTTATGAGTATTATAATAGACTAGAATAGAGATAGTCATAGACTGTAAACATACGAAAGGAGAAGGTCAGACATTGCAAACATACTATATGAGTTGTTGGAAACTGGGGATATTCTATCAAAGACACGCTACATGAGACTGCTAGAGATCCCTGCTATTTCAGCCCCTTTACAAATCAATGCTTCCACATCCGTACTTCCTTCAGCCCCCTTGAAAATTATTTGTGTCACATGTGCTATTTTTCTCAGCAAGATCCATTATAAAAACATAAAAATAGAAAAGGGATGGACAGCATGGAAAAGTAGGATAGCGTATAAGAAAATCTAAACAATTTCACTACTGGAAGCCAGTCTTAAAAATATTTTCCATCATTGGGTGATTATCTATCTACTATTTACAGGGACACTGAGGGGTGGGGCAACACAAGTGAATAGCCGCATGTGGCCCCTGGGCTGCAGATTGGGCACCAGGGATTTAGACATTGTTGGTGCTGCAAAGCAGCAGTTCCGGGTGTACAGCCATTTCCAAAGTTATATCTTATATCCTAAAATGATGAATAAACTCTTTGTCTTTTTTTAGTTTGTATTGAAAGTGATAATGTGTAAATATCTTCTTTTTTAACCAGTTCCCGAACGGCTCACGTACATTTACTGCTGCAGAGTGGCTCTGTCCTGCGAATCACCGTTTATAAATGCAAGTTCGCTCATGCGCAGCTAGCTCGTGCCCGCCACACTCTGCAGCAGTGTGGCCGTGGGTCCAGCAGACTCAATGTCCGCCGGCTACCCGCAATGACCTGGCAGAGAAGAAAAACGGGGAACCGCCGATGTAAACATGGCTGTTCCCCATTCTGACAGGCAGCATGTGAGAGATCTACTGATCCCTGTCACAGTGATCAGTTAGATCTCTTATACCCCTGGCAGCCCAGCCCCCTCACAGTTAGAACACGCCTAGGGAACACAGTTAACCCCTAGATCACCCCCTGCAGGTTAACCCCTTCACTGCCAATAACATTTACACAGTAATCAGTGGATACTTACATTTCTGATCACTGTATAAATGTCATTGGTCCCAAAAAAGTGTAAAAAATGTCCAATATGTCTGCTTCAATATCACAGTCCCGATAAAAATCGCAGATTGCCACCATTACTAGTAAAAAAAAAAAAAAATAGTAAAAATGCCATAAATTAATTCTCTTGGTTTGTAAACGTGGCAACTTTTCTGAAAACCAATCAATAAACGCCGAATGGTGATTTTTTTTTATCACAAATATGAGGAAGAATATATATCAGCCAAAACTGATGAATACATTTATTTTTTTTATAATTTTTTATGGATATGTATTATAGCAAAAAGTAAAAAATATTGTTTTTTTTTTTTAAATTGTCGCTTTTTGTTTTTATTAATATCGGTGATCAGAAATGACGCAGAGGGATCAAATACCACCGAAAGAAAGCTCTATTTGTGGGAAAAAAGGGCATCAATTTAGTTTGGGTACAACGTCGCACGACTGCGTAATTGTCAGTTAAAGCGACAGTGCCGAATCGCAAAGAGTGCTCTGGTCCTAATGTGGGAAATCCTCCCGGTCCTTAAGTGGTTAAGAAGACTTTATTGTGCAAACATATCACGTAATAAATGCCATACATAATAGGAAAGGTGACAGTTCTCCCTGCACTGCAGTCACAAATGATAATGGTGTAGATTGGTATATATTTGCTATGTTTTAAGAACTATTTATGACCTGCAATGATGTGAATCCTAATCTGATAATGAATTTATAGACATGGTGTTTTGGAATTGCATTGTAGGCAGTGATTCTGTACTCTTCCCTTTATTTATGAGATTTCTCAAGTAGAATTACAGCATATATTCACATCTTTTTTTTTTTTTTTTTACAGCTTTCGAATATTTAAAGCTGGGATAGTAACTTCCTGAATATATAGTCAGAAAAATTAGGCACTTGTAAAGATTTGACAAGTCAGCATAAAATTATTGATGTGTTCTTATGTGAGATACCTCACACATACAATAAAATAAGTGATAATATTTTACTGCTCTTATCGTCGCGGGAAATTGGTGTCACACAGCATTTGTATTTAAATGGCTCGCTATGTTGAATTAATCACATAAAGAATATTTGTTTTAATAATTTCAATACTGCCCACAAGGGATTCTAGATGCCAAAATATTAACATTTCTGACATTGTATATAATCAAAATGACAAGCTAAGCCTTTTCTGTAATCGTGTTATGTAGATTAAACATTTATGTGAGGCAGAGTGCGTTTTAGTAGGCAGAACACGATATTAATTGAGAACGGGTATGTTTACAGTTGACTCAGTGGAGGCTTTTTTGTGATATATAATAACAGCTTTACTAATGAGTGTTCTGTTACCTGTGCGAGTGCTGGTGATATTTCTGCTATTTTGAAAGTCAGCTCTTGAATATAATACAGCAGTGGTGACTGACTAGGGGCAATCGCTGCAATTTTTGTATGTTACTGGAACGTTTCATGCTGGGTGAAATGCATTATACTTTTATCATCATCAGAGTACGGAATAGTCAGTGGAAGGATAGCTATTTCTGCCCTGGGCAATTATAACCCATGGTACAATGGCACCAGTTACATGAAATATGGTTTATGGGTGAGAATGGGGGGGCTCTAGCCAAACTCTGGACATTTGGACATTTGTGCATAAATTGTCAGCAGAACTGAATAGATTTGGTGAATAGAATCAATCATTTTTTGAAACTCAGGTAACATGCAGCCATAGCCTTGTGTTTTCCTTGGACTGTACTGTCTAAGGCAAAGGGTGTCAAATTCAATTTCATTGTGGGCCACATCTGCAGTATGGTTGCCTTCAAAGGGCTGGTTGTAGCTTGGGTGTGCTACATGCAGGGTTCAGGGGTTCGCTATGTACAGAGTGCAGTTCCAGGGGTGTCCTATGCGCAAAGTGTAAAGTTCAGGGTTGCACCGTGTAGAGAGTGCAGAGTTTATGGGTATGTTGTGTACAGGGTGTAAAGTTCAGGAGTGCGTTGCGTACAGTGCTGAGTTCAGGAAGATGCTACATACAGTATCTGACAAAAGTGAATACACCCCTCACATTTTTGGAAATATTTTAATATATCTTTTCATGTGACAACACTGAATAAATGACACTCTGCTGCAATGTAAAGTAGTGAGTGTACAGCTTGTATAACACTGTAAATTTGTTGTCCCCTCAAAATAAATCAGCACACAGCCATTAATGTCTAAACCACTGGCAACAAAAGTCAGTACACCCCTAAGTGAAAATGTCCAAATTGGGCCAATTAACCATTTTCCCTCACCAATGTCATGTGACTCGTTAGCGTTACATGGTCTCATGTGTGAATGGGGAGCAGGTGTGTTAAATTTGGTGTTATCGCTCTCCCTCTCTCATACAGGTCACTGGAAGTTCAACATTGCACCTCATGGCAAAGAACTCTTGGAGGATCTAAAAAAAATAAAATTGCCAAGACCCTGAAAATGAGTTACAGCACAGTTGCCAAGACCATACAGCAGTTTAACAGGACAGGTTCCACTCAGAACAGGCCTCACCCTGGTCGACCAAAGGAGTTGAGTGCCCGTGCTTAGCGTCATATCCAGAGGTTATTTTGGGAAATAGACATATGAGTGCTGCCAGCATTGCTGCAGAGGTTAAAGGGGTGGTGGGATCAGCCTGTCAGTGCTCAGATCATACCCTGCACACTGCATTAATTGGTCTGCATGGCTGTCATCCCAGAAGGAAGCCTCTTCTAAAGATGATGCAAAAGAAAGCCTCCAATTTGCTGAAGACAAGCAGACTAAGGACATGGATTACTGGAACCATGTCCTGTGGTCTGATGAGACCAAGATAAACTTATTTGGTTCAGATGGTGTCAAGCATGTGTGGCGGCAACCAGGTGAGGAGTACAAGTCAAGCATGGGGGTGAGAGTGTCATGGTCTGGGGCTGCATGAGTGCTGCCTGCACTGGGGAGCTACAGTTCATTAAGGGAACCATGAATGCAGAGTATGATCCCCTCCCTTTGGAGACTGGGCCACAGGGCAGTATTCCAACATGATAATGACCCCAAACACACCTCCAAGAGGACCACTGCCTTGCTAAGGAAGCTGAGGGTAAAGGTGATGGACTGGCCAAGCATGTCTCCAGACCTAAACCCTATTGAGCATCTCTGGAGCATCCTCATACAGAAGGTGGAGGAGCACAAGGTCTCTAACATCCACTAGCTCGGTGATGTCGTCATAGAGGAGTGGAAGAAGACTCCAGTGGCAACCTGTGAGGCTCTGGTGAACTCCATGCCCAAGAGGGTTAAGGCAGTGCTGGAAAGTAATGGTGGCCACACAAAATATTGACACTTTGGGCCCAATTTGGACATTTTCACTTAGGGGTGTACTCACTTTTGTTACCAGTGGTTTAGACATTAATGGCTGTGTGTTGAGTTATTTTGAGGGGACAGCAAATTTACACTGTTATACAAGCTGTACACTCACTACTTTACATTGTAGCAAAGTGTAATTTGTTCAGTATTGTCACATGAAAATATATAATAAAATATTTACAAAAATGTGAGGGGTGTACTCACTTTTGTGAGATACTGTACAGAGTGCTGAGTTCAGGAGTATGCTACATACAGAGTTCCAAGTTCAGTAGTATGCTACGTACAGAGTGCAGAGTTTGGGGTGTGCTGTGTACAGGATGCAGGGTTTAGCGGTGCGGTATGTACAGTGTGCAACCCAAACTTCCCTGCCATGTTCTGCCTGCAAAACTGGCTTTGAGGGCCACATGGCAAGGTCTGGCAGGCTGGATCCGGCCTGTGGGCATTGTGTTTGACATATGTGGTCTAAAGCAGTGGTTCTCAACCTCATTCCTCAAGTACCCCCAACAGGCCATGTTTGCAGGTTTTCCTTTATCCCCCACAGGTGCTTTAAATCAGAGTCAATGGCTTGGTATTTTGGACAGCTATTTTAAATAAGAGAAATTCCCAAAGCATGGCCTGTTGGGGGTACTTGAGGACTGAGGTTGAGAACCACTGATCTAAATGGTGCTTTCTCTATAAAGTGGACATCTTTATTCTATCAGGGATTCTTGGGGATCTCCTACATATAGTCTTTCTAAATTATTGATGATGTTTTGGCGATCTGACATGGAAATTTTATAGATAGGCAACTCCTATCCTCATATTGATTAGTGGTTCCAAATTAATAATAACTACTGCAGTAGGGAATAGACACAAAAGATACACTCAGCATCTTTCCAAATAACTGTTCTGTTTTATTATGATGCAATTGAAGGTTTTTATACACATGGTTATGTAGGTATCACATTAATATTACAATTGTATTTGTATGGTAACAAGGGGTGTAACATAGGCAGGCTAATTCTAATCAGGACTCGAAAGAATGCAAACATGTAATGAAAACATCATTAGTGCCATGTGCACAATGAGTGCAGTGTGCAATTTATACAAAATAGAATACAATTATATACAGAACTTATACATTTCCTTTACAATTTCCCCTTTTGACCACTAACCATACCTGCTATCAATTTTAACCTGGAACTTCCACACGCTTAGGTGGAGGTAGTCCTGGCCAAAGAAGCCAAACTCCTTTGTGGAGAATATAATAGCTGAGCAGCTTTTTCATTACAAAATGACTTTTCATTGTGAAACAAATGATTGATAATACATATTTACAGAGTATTGGCTGTACACTCCTGTGGCCAGAATGGTCTTCTAGCTTATTTGTTGGCATGCTGATTTATCAGCATACTGTATGTAAACACAGACAAATCTACATAGAATGGAAGACATATAAAAGACAAATATGACTTCAACATGGCTGAACTACTTTTCTTATCCCATTAAATATGCATATATAGTTATATCCCTTACAATTAAAGCATTTAAATAAATAGTACCCTAGACTGTGATTCCTAGAGTGAAACAAATCAAACATAGAGATATTTTCATTTAGTCATTTTTGCAGTGTCTGGTGTGGATCTAGTTGACTTTTCCTTCAAGTTTTGCAAAACTGTACATGAATAGATGCTGTATTGAGTCTCCAAACATTTCCTTATATATAAATGTCTCAATCTACAAGTCACATGGCTTTAGTTTTAGATCCTTCCAAACTGTTAGGATCTGGAATTGGGGAGAAAACACATAAAATGAGTTTGTAAAAAACCTTAAAAGATCAGCAACATTCTCTGTGAGATCCGAATGGAGGATTTCAGCTGCTGAGACAAAATATAAGCAAGTGAGTAACACTTTCAAACCTAATCTCATAGGAGAGAGGCCAATGTCCCCTTAGGGGCTTAATCAAATATAAGAAAACATTCAGGCAATAGTTTTCTAGTTTCTTACTCTACTTTTTCCGCTACATTGTAGACAGTAGGGGGTGTAAAAATAAAACCTCAAAACCTCTAGTAAGGACTCTCCTATAAAAATGATTGCTCTGTTACTCTGTAGATTCTGGCACTCTGTACTTACATGCTACTTCTGATAACACTTTTTACTGTGGCTTTTTCAGTAGCATTTGCCACTGGCTAATCTAGAAATCATGTCCATACAGACAAAATGCATACTCGTAAGATCCTGACTTGGGCATCTGGATATATATTTTTGCAATCTCTGGAAGGAATGTTCAGCTTTTGGTAACACCTTTGGTAACAGGTAAAACATGAAGTGGTGTGTTATAAAAACAACTGTGGTGAACCCTGGCTCTATCCAACACTCCTTTACTAAGGCAGCCATAACTGCTTTTGACTGATGACACGGTCCATGTGTCAAGCTGGAGGGAACAGAGTGGATGGCAGACATAAAAGATCACCTTTTTCCAAAGTCCTGTTTCATAAGAAGTTGCCCCCTGTGGACCACTTGTTCTTCTCGTTCTGGGGTCCTTAAAGTTAAAGTTTAGATTCAAATGTGCACATTTTTCATTGTTAGATTTGTACATAAACAACGATACAAATTCATATTTTGAACCTTTCATTGGACAAACATTTAGTTAACCGTTTGCAATATTTGCTGCGCAGAATGTGGGACCATTAAAAATTATTATTTGACCAAAATAATGTCTGTCACTTTGTCTAATAACACCTCTGCATAAAGCTACAGCTCTGATATATCGGGGGGAAACCTTCATTACTGGGTCCAGCTTACATAAATATAGTACAATGGCTTATTTTTTCTATAATGCTGTTTTGTGTAAGA
>BLSH010175919.1:133448-146667 GCA_018402905.1 Glandirana rugosa
GGGTTTGGTAATGTGGTGGTGGTGGTCGGATTTGAAAGTATGAATCCATCCTGCCTTGTATCAACGGTTTAGGCTGGTGGTGGTGGTGTAATGGTTTGGGGGATATTTTCTTGGCACACTTTGGGCCCCTTAGTATCAATTGTGCATTGTTTAAACACCATGGCCTACCTGAGTATTGTTACTGACCATGTCCATCCCTTTATGTCTACAGTGTACCCATCTTCTGATGGCTACTTTCGGCAGGATAATGCACCATGTCACAAAGCTAAAATCATTTTACCACTGGTTTCTTGAACATGACAATGAGGTCACTGTACTCCAATGGCCTCCACAGTCACTAGATCTCAATCCAATAGAGCATCTTTGGGATGTGATGTGCAGCCGACAAATCTGCAGCAACTGTGTGATGCCATCATGTCAATATGGACCAAAATTTCTGAGCAATGTTTTCAACATCTTGTTGAATCTATGCCACAATGAATCAAGGCAGTTCTGAAGGCAAAAAGGGGTCCAACCCAGTACTAGCAAGGTGTACCTAATAAAGTGGCCAGTGTGTATATATATATATATATATATATATATATATATATACTGTATATATATTGTGACATTATGAAAGGCGAGGTGATCGATGGACATTATGTTTCACCTCACATGCGCTCATTTGCCGGAAACTAAGGTGGAGTATGGTCCGGGTTTTACCTGCCACCTTGGCAGGGTTGGTTCCGGACCAGATTTTGCGATCCACTTGTCCACCACCAGGTGGTATAAAGGAAGCAGGTCTGGAGCAGATGATTGCTCTGGCCTGGGACTTAGGATCCATTAAACCTGAGAGAGCTTGAACTGAAGTTTGCTTTATGACTGAAACAAAAGGTATGCATTGTCTTTGTTTTGTGGGTGACTGGGAGAAGCCCTTCACTGCTTAGTTAGGGAAACTGAAGATGTTTAGTAAGATCCTGGATGGCAAGGATTTGTTTTCTGTTTTGTTTGTTTGATTTTCATGCAACTTTTTAAAATAAAACTGGCTACAAGTCAGCTTTGAAGGTGATCCGGCTTGAGCTAATCCCCCACAGATGGTGGATTTTCGGCAGGTATCTTCCTAAACAAGTGGAAAAATGGAGGATGTGTTAAAAGCCCTGCTGTAAGCCACTGCAACCCAGCAGGAAAACAATCGCCAGCAACAGGAAACCAACCGCCAAGTTGCAAAGGTTGCTGCAGCGTATCAGGAGGCAAATCACCAGTTTGCGGAGGCTCTGGTGGAGTTAAAGAAGGGGTCTGCAAGTCCTTTGCCGGTGGAACAGAAAATGGTGTGTGCCAGCTATTTCCTGCAAAAGATGACAACTGCAGATGATGTGGAAGCGTACCTCACAACTTTTGAAAGAGTCACTGTTCGAGAAGGATGGCAAAAAGAGCAATGAGCAAGACTGCTAGCACCCCCAAAAGGCCTATTATGACCTGAAACCAGATGCTGCCCAGGATTATGAGACACTGAAAGCCGAGATGCTGCAGTCCAGGTACAATGGGTGCATTGATGATCATGCAGTACGTACAGGTCACCTTGCTCCCAAATGTTTGACTTAATACACCTCACCAAGAAGTGGCTGCAGCCAGAGACTTTGCCAGGCCCTAAGATTGTGGAGCTTGTGGTCATTGACCGATATTTACGTGTGCTCCCTGCCACTTTGAGGAAGTGGATCAGCCATGGGGACCCTAAGACTGAAAACCAGCTGGTGGACCTGGCGGAGAGATATACGACTGCTGAGGACTTTTTTAACCACTCCATGCCCCACTCCAATGTCTCAAGGGGTGAAAAATTGCTCAGAGGATCCGGTAAGACTGTTCCAGGGTTCAAGGGAGTGGGGAAAAATTACAAGACTGTTGCCACAGATAATAAGACTATGGGCTCGGGACCTAGAGGCTGGCCAAATAGGTCAGGAAGGTCTCTGAGGCTTTTTAGAGGACCTTTAACAGAACACATAAAATGTTATCACTGCCTTGCGTTTGGTCATATTGCTGCTAACTGTTTCCTAAATGATGAACCAATGCAATGTGATAATGCTTACTTGAAAAACACATTTCTCTTTTTGCACAGCTGGCATGTACTGCAATATTTCAGGAACGCATGGAAAAACAAATGTGTGTAATTTCAGTTGATGGAAAGCCAGTCACAGCTCTGCTAGATTCTGGTAGTGTGGTAACATTAGTCAAAGGTGATTGCGTAAATCCCGCAAAGTTACACCCTAGCACTATTGGGGTTCTTTGCATACATGGTGATACACGTAACTACCAGACTGCTGTGGTTGAGATTGATACTCCTTGGGGCATAGTGAAGCCCTAGTGGGGACAGATTTTCTCCCCTTTTGTAGGAAACATTGGAACTGACACCAGACCCTCGTGTCCGAGGAAGAAGATCCTTTTCCTTTTTCTGTAATGGCAGGAGGAGCTGGAATAAAGCCCCCAGCTGGAGGTTAACCACTGGACACTTAAACCCCTTAAAGTGGAGTTCCACCCTTTCCTTAGGTTTATTAAAAGTCAGCAGCTACAAAAAGTGTAGCTGCTGACTTTTAATAAACCGGCACTTACCTGTCTCCCGGTCCAGCGATGGAGCCGCATGGAGCCTTGCTCCTCTCCCCCTCCCCTCTGCAGCGCCGGCATTGCTACTGTGGGCACCCGGCCGCGGCTTCACGGCCGGGCGCACACTGCGCATGCGCGAGCGGCGCTGCGCATTGTGATTGGTCCCGAAGTCTTCTAGGACCTGTCCTGTGTCCCAGAAGACTTCGGGAGGGAGGGGGAAGGAGTCCTTCCACTTCCGATCGCCTAAGGCGACCGGGGCGGAAGTACCCCTAAAAATAGGGTATCCCCACCCCCCCTCCTCCCCAAAAGCTCCGTTTCAGCATCTGGAGCTGGGGAGGAGGACTTAAAGCGGAAGTTCCACTTTTGGGTGGAACTCCGCTTTAACAACCAGACCAATTTTCAGCTTTCAGTGCTCTCACATTTTGAATGACAATTACTCAGTCATGCAACACTGTACACATATGAAATGTGCGTCCTTTTTGTCAGACAAATAGAGCTTTCTTTTGGCGGTATTTATTCACCGCTGGGTTTTTTATTTTTTGCGCTATGATTAAAAAAAGACCGAAAATTTTGTAAAAAAATAAATTTTTCTTAGTTTCTGTTATAAAATTTCGCAAATTAGTAATTTTTCTTCATACATTCTGGCCAAAATTTATACTGCGACATATCTTTGGTAAAAAAACAAAAAGTTATAGAGTCTACAAACTATGGTGCCAATCACTGAATATTGATCACACCTGATGTACTGAAGGCCTATCTCATTTCTTGAGACCCTAACAAGCCAGGAAAGTACAAACACTCCCCAAATTACCCCTTTTTGGAAAGTAGATATTCCAAGGTATTTAGTAAGAGGCATGGTGAATTTGAAGTTGTAATTTTTTCCCACAATTCTTTGCAATATGAAGATTTTTTTTTCTTTTTTTTTTTCACAAAATTGTCAAATGTTAACAGGTTAATTCTCACACCCAGCATATGCATACCACAAATTGTACCCCAAAACACATTCTAACACTCCTCCTGAGTATGGCAATACCACCTGTGTGAGACGTTTACACAGCCTGGCCACATACAGAAGCCCAACATGCAGGGAGCACCATCAGGCGATCTAGGAGCATAAATTACACATATGATTTCTTGACTACCTCTTGCACTTTTGAAGGTCCTGGAGCACCAGGACAATGGAAACACCCAAAAAATGACCCCATTTTGGAAAGTGAACACCCCAACGTATATTCTAGGAGGCATAGTGAGTCTTTTGAACATGTCTTTTTTTCCACAAGTTTTTGGAAAATGTGGAAAGAAAATGAAAACGCTTTTTTTTTTTTTACACAAAGTTGTCCATTTATGCAATATTTCTAACACCCAGCATGTACATAGCAAAAATGACACCCCACAAAATATTCTGCTACTTCTCCCGAGTATGGCGATACCACATGTGTGACACTTTTACACAGCCTGACCACATACAGAGGCCCAACATGCAGGGAGCACTGTCAGGTGTTTTAGGGGCATACATTTCAAATCTAATTTGATTACCTTTTACACTATTGTGAGGCACTGTGGTGGCATGGATAGGCACTATAGTGGCACAGATAGGCGGTGTAGTGGCATTAGTGGCATGGATGGGCAGTGTAGTGGCACGGATGGGCAATGTAGTGGGACGGATGGGCAGTGTAGTGGCATGGATGGGCACTGTAGTGGCACGGATGGGCACTTAAGTAGCACAGAAGAGCAGTGTAGTAGCACAGATGGGCACTGTAGTGGCATGGATGGGCACTATAGTGGCACGGATGTGTCACGGATGAGAACTGATGTGGTATGGATGAGCATGAATGAGGCACAAATGAGCCATGGATGGGGATAGATGAGCACGGATGGGGATGACTGAGCACGAATGGGGATGACTGAGCATGGATGTGGATAGATGAGCATGGATGGGGTGGATGAGTATGGATGGGGATGATGAGCACGGATGGGGATGGATGAGCACAGATGGGGATGGATGAGCACAGATGATGACTGAGCACGAATGAGGATGGATGAGCACGGATGGGGATGACTGAGCACATATGGGGATGACTGAGCGTGGATGGGGATGGATGAGCATGGATGGGATGACTGAGCACAAATAAGCATGGATGAGCACGGATGGAGATGACTGAGCATGGATGGGGATGACTGAGCACGGATGGGGATGGATGAGCACGAATGAGGATGGATGAGCACAGATGGGAATGGATGAGCAGGGATGGGGATGACTGAGCACAGCTGGGTGGGTGAGCACAGCTGAGTGAGGATGGCTGAGCATGGATGGGTGGCTGAGCATGGATGGATGAGCATGGATGAGGTGAGGATGGATGGGTGGCTGAGCATGGATGGATGAGCATGGATGGGGTGAGGATGGCTATGTGGGTGAGCATGGATGGGTGGCTGAGCATGGATGGGGTGAGGATGGCTGGGTGGGTGGTGGATGGATGGTGTGAGGATGGCTGGATGGGTTGAGGATGGCTGGGGTGAGGATGGCTGGGTGGGTGTGGATGGATGGTGGAGGGTGCAGCCTGTCCCCCACTGTCACTTAGCAGCGCTGTGGGCATTATACATTGCCCACAGCTCTGCAGCACATCCTTTCTCCCCCTCTCTCCTCTCACACTGCATCGGTGCGGAGAGGAGAGAGAAAAGCCGACGGAAGTGCCGGCTTGTTTACATGTGATCGCTCCGTCATTTGACGGAGCGATCACGTGGTGAAAGGCAGCTCACAGCGGCCATTCACAGGGGACCAGGCAGTCATGGATGTTCCCGTGTGCGCACCCTACGGGGCGCGCGGGAAGCGCGATTCTGGGTGGATGTCAATGTACGTCCTCCCAGGGTTAAGCAACCGCCCTGTAGACGTAACTGGTTAATAAACAAGAAATTATCTCAGACTCTAATAGTTAGAGTGGACAGAATGAGGTGCCTGACTTAGAGGTCAGAAAAGATTATTTTTGCACGGAACAACTAAAAGGTGCCACACTCAATAGAGCCAGAGAAAACAAACAAGCAAGGGGAGGAGGAGGTAGAGCAGCTAGTGGTTCTCAAAACCTATTACCGGATGGTATTAGATTTAGCCCATGGTCATATGATGGGTGGACATCTGGGTATAGAGAAGACCAAGGAGAGAATAACCCAGAGATTCTTTTGGCTCGGGTTATATGCAGATGTCAAAGAATATTGTGAGTCATACCCAGAGTGTCAGTATTCTGCACCATCGACCCATTTTCCGCTGGTACCATTACCAATCATTGAATTGCCTTATTGCCTTTTGAAAAAATTGGCATAGATCTGGTGGGACCAGTAGTAAAGTCTGCCCATATTGGTAATACTGGACTATGCCACGCGATATCCTGAAGCCATTTCCTTGCGTAATACCTCAGCTAAAACTATTTTGAAGAGCTTGTTCAGGTATTTAGCTGTGTGGGTATTCCAAAAGAAATATTGATGGATCAAGGCACCCCATTTATGTTCCGAGTCACTAAAGAATTATGTAAGTTCAAAATCTCCCATCTTTTTACCTCTGTCTACCAACCGTAGACTGATGGTCTTGTGGAAAGATTTAACATAATGTTCAAAAGCATGTTAAAAAAGGTGGTGGACAAAGATGGGAGAAATTGAGATTTTTTGCTGCCATTCCTCATGTTTGCCTTACGAGAGGTACCTCAGGCATCTACAGGTTACTCCCCTTTTGAACTACTGTATGGGAGACACCCCAGAGGATTGCTAGATGTTGCAAAAGAAACGTGGGAGGAAGTGACTTCGCCTTATAGAAGCATCATTGAGCATATCTCACTGATGCAAGATAGAATCACTGATGTCATGCCGCTTGTACGGGAACATATGGAGCAAGCCAAGGAGGCCCAGAGAAGGGTTTATAATCGGGATGCCAAGACCCGGGTCTTGAGCCCTGGTGAAAGAGTGCTGATACTAGTCCCCACATTTGAGAGTAAATTCCTAGCAAAGTGGCAAGGTCCCTTTGAAATTATGGAAAGAGTAGGGGAGGTAAACTACAAAGTTTACCAGCCAGGGAAAAGGAAACCCAAACAAATATATCACGTTAATCTCTTGAAACCTTGGAAGGACAGAGAGACTTTACTGGCAATGCCAACCCCCCAAAAGGACATGGCCCCCATGACACCTGAAATACCTATAACTGAAAGTATGGTAAGAAGTAAGAATAGACACTTTTTCTCTCACCTGCCCGGACTGACCACAGTTATACGGCATGACATAATTACGGAACCAGTTGTCTGCGTAAATGTAAAGCCCTATAGAATACCCAAGCCTAGGTGGGAAGCAGTTGCAAATGAAATAAAGATCGTGTTAGAGCTGGACATGATAGAGGAGCCCCACAGTGACTGGTCAAGTCCCATAGTGTTGATGCCAAAACCAGATGGAACTATAAGGTTTTGTAATGATTTCAGGAAGTTGAACAGCGTGTCTAAATTTGATGCGTACCCAATGCCTTGGGTCAATATCAGACAGCCATGTCTGAGCCTGCAAGTGGGAAGTAGGCCTCCAGAGATGACATTTCCCAGCATATTGCAGCCCTGACCCAAGCTGTCCAATCTCTGCAGGAGGGTTACGAGCAACTGGATCAGCAAGTACTGACTTTGTCTGCACCAGCATGCACCACAGTGACCACTGCTATGCCCTCTACTACTGATATTGCTGCTACAGCACCACCAGTGGTGATGCTACCCCCTGGACCCAGAGCTCCAGCACCAGAAAGGTATTCGGGAGACTGGGGTAAATTTTGTGCATTCCGCAACGCATGCCAGTTATACTCCGCCCTGCAGCCACAAACATTCTTGTTGGAATCCACTAAAGTGGGATTTATCATCTCCCTGCTTCAGAATGAACCCCAGTCCTGGGCCCACCAGCTGCTGGAGAGGGATGACACACTGCTGCAGTCCATGTCCACCTTCTTTGACGCCATGGCAAAAATATATGATGATCCACAGCGGACCTCCACAGTGGAGGCTGCCCTTCATGTGCTCCAGCAAGGCTGCAGGACAACCGAGGACTATGTAATGGACTTTAGGCGCTGGAGTAAAGACACGCAGTGGAACGACGCAGCACTGTGATACCAGTTCCGTTTAGGACTTTTTGAAAGCCTGAAGGATGAACTGATACGTGTGGGAGTTCCAAACAACCTGGAGGCCCTCATCACCCTGGCCATCCAGATTGACTGCCGGCTCCATGAGCGGCGATCAGAAAGATCCGCACAGCAGTAGCGTCCAGTTGGATCCCAGTTCCCACCTGTCCCTCTCCAGTCCAGCCCGTTCCAGTCAGTCCTGCAGCTGAAGCATCGAAGCCCACGCAATCTGTCCTGGTATGCCCCCCGCTGTCTCCTGAAGTACGTTTATACCTGCAATGAAACAACCTCTGTCTCTACTGTGGGGGAACTGGCCATTATGTGCGCACCTGTCCAGCCAAGACACGTAAGTGGCAAACCATATCATCTGTCAACCACCTTCCTTCTTCTACTAGTGTCACCCATGTCACCCTTCCTATTTAATTTCTGTTACTGGAGAGGGAATTGCCAGTCACAGCCATCATTGGCTCTGGGGCTTGTAGTTGCTTTATTGACCTGACTTTCGCCTCCCAGCAATGCATCCCCCTAAGGACCAAGGCACAAGGGCTCTCTGTCTACCTGGCTGATGGGTCATACATCAAATTCACTGTGCTGACCTCCTCCCAGCACAAGGAGATCCTCAGCCTTGCGTCCCCATTATTTCCTGTTATTTTGGGTCTACCTTGGCTACGGGCACACAACCCACGTTGGGCCACAGGGAAAATCCATTTTTGCTCCACCTATTGCCGGGAACATTGCCTACCAGAGCCCCTAGCTCCGCCCTCTACATTACTTTGCACAGACTCCGAAAATGAGGTCCGACAAGCTGTACCCAAACACTACCATGACGTCTTGGATGTCTTTAGCAAACGAGGGGCTGACATCCTTCGCCCGCATCGGCCATATGACTGCCCCATTGAACTCCTTCCAGGAGCTGAAATCCCTTTTAGCAGGATATACCCCCTAGCGGAGCGAGAACAGGAAGCATTAAAAGATTATGTCCAAGAGAACCTCAAAAAGGGGTTCATCCGGCCATCCACCTCCCCAGCGGGCGCAGGTATATTTTTCGTTGAAAAGAAGGATCGCTCCCTGCGTGGATTACCAAGACCTCAACAAAGTAACTGCTAAGAACCAATACCCTCTTCCCCTGGTGCCTGATCTTTTCCAGAGATTAAGATCTGCAATAGTGTTCACCAAACTGGACCTACGAGGGGCCTACAATCTAGTCCGCATCTGTCAAGGGGTTGAGTGGAAGATGGTCTTCCGCACTAGATTTGGACACTTTGAGTACCTAGTGATGGCCTTTGGTCTTTGCAACGCCCCAGCAACCTTCCAACATTTTGTTAATGACATTTTCCAGGACTTCCTGGACATCTTTATGATTGTGTATCTGGACGATATTTTGATTTTTTCTGTTTCCTTAGATGCTCACCGGGATCATATCAGGAAGCTGCTGGACCGGCTTTGCCAACATGGACTGTATGCCAAGGGTGAGCAATGCAAGTTCGAACAAAGCAGAATTCAGTTTTTGGGGCTGGTGATCTCACCCGAAGGAATCAAGATGGATTCCCAAAAGGTCACTGCCATTCTGGACTGGCCTGCACTGACTGACAAAAAGGGGGTACAACGATTTGTGGGATTCGCCAATTTTTATAGGAGGTTCATTCAAGATGCACTCAACTTCTTTGATCGACCATGGTGAGGCCTGTTCTGAGTGGAACCTGTCCTGTTAAACTGCTGCATGGTGTTGACCACCATGCTGCAGCTCAGTTTCAAGGTCCAGACAATCTTCTTATAGCCTAGGCCATCTTTATGTAGAGCAACAATTCTTTTTTTCAGATCCTCAGAAAGTTCTTTGCCATGAGGTGCCATGTTAAACTTCCAGTGACCAGTATGAGAGAGTGAGAGTGATAACACTAAATATAACACTCCTGCTCCCCATTCACACCTGAGACCTTGGAACACTAACAAGTCACATGACATCGGGGAGGGAAAATGGCTAATTGGGCCGAATTTGGACAGTTTCACTTAGGGGTATACTCACTTTTGTTGCCAGTGGTTTAGACATTAATGGCTGTGTTTTGAGTTATTTTGAGTTATGCAAGCTGTACGCTCGCTACTTTACATTGTAGCAAAGTGTCATTTCTTCAGTGTTGTTACATGAAAAGATATAATAAAATATTTACAAAAATATGAGGGTTGTACTAACTTTTGTGAGATACTGTATATACAGTTGTATGCAAAAGTTTAGGAACCCCTGACAATTTCCACGATTGTCATTTATAAATATCTGGGTGTTTGGATCAGCAATTTCATTTTGATCTATCAAATAACTGAAGGACACAGTAATATTTCAGTAGTGAAATAAGGTTTATTGGATTAACAGAAAATGCGCAATAGGCATCAAAACTAAATTAGACAGGTGCACAAATTTGGGAACCCCAACAGAAAAATCACATCAATATTTAGTAGAGCCTCCTTTAGCAGCCTCTAGACGCTTCATATAGCCTGTAATGAGTGTCTGGATTCTGGATGAATGTATTTTGGACCATTTCTCCTTCCAAAACATCTCCAGTTCAGTTAGGTTTGATGGTTGATGTTGATGGTCGAGCATGGACAGCCCGCTTCAAATCACCCCACAGATGTTCAATGATATTCAGGTCTGGTGACTGTAATGGCCATTCCAGAACATTGTACTTGTTCCTCTGCATTAATGCCCGAGTAGATTTTGAGCAGTGTTTTGGGTCATTGTCTTGTTGAAATATCCAGCCCCGGCGTAACTTCAACTTTGTGACTGATTCCTCAACATTATTCTCAAGAATCTGCTGATATTGAGTGGAATCCATGCGACCCTCAACTTTAACCAGATTCCCAGTAGTGGCACTGGCCACACAGCCCCACAGCATGATGGAACCTCCACCAAATTTTACTGTGGGTAGCAAGTGTTTTTCTTGGAACACTGTGTTCTTTTGCCACCATACATAACGTCCCTTGTTATGACCAAATAACTCAATCTTTGTTTCATCAGTCCACAGCACCTTATTCCAAAATGAAGCTGGCTTGTCCAAATGTGCGTTTACATACCTCAAGTGACTCCGTTTGTGGCGTGTGTGCAGAAAAGGCTTCTGTCGCATCACTCTCCCATACAGCTTCTCCCTGTGCAAAGTGCGCTGAATTGTTGAACAATGCACAGTGACACCATCTGCAGCAAGTTGATGTTGTAGGTCTTTGGAGGTGGTCTGTGGGCTGTTTTTGACCGTTCTCACCATCCTTCGCCTTTGCCTCTCCAATATTTTATGTGGCCTGCCACTTCTGGCCTTAACAAGAACTGTGCCTGTGGTCTTCCATGTCTTCACTATGTCCCTCACAGTGGACACTGAGAGCTTATATCTCTGATAACTTTTTGTAGACTTCCCCTAAACCATAATGTAGAACAATCTTTGTTTTCAGGTCATTTGAGAGATGTTTTGAGGCCCCCATATTCTCATGATTGGATGCACCCTTCTATGAAGTTGAAGGCTTAATGAGCTCACCAAACCAATTGTGTGTTCCAATTAATCGGTGCTAAGTAGTTACAGGTATTCAAATCAACAAAATGACAAGGGTGCCCAAATGTATGCACCTGTCTAATTTTGTTTTGAAAATTGAAATTGCTGATCCAAACACCCAAATATTTATAAATGACAATCATGAAAATTGCCAGTGGTTCCTAAACTTTTGCATACAACTGTATATATTAAACAGTATAATAAAATAAAATGTTTTTGTTGTAGCTGTCTAATTTCATAGATATATAAAGCAAACATTAAGATCCAGGGCCCTAACTAAATTCTCTAATGTAGGAGATGTAAGGGTACAGTTTCCTTATACATTCTGTGGCCGCTCAGCACCGAATTTTTGGAAGCTGCTTGTGATGTATTACAAATCCACAAGGTAAACACCTGCTTTTCTTTTTATCATCTCATAAAATATCAGGTAGATATGAAATGTTCACAAAAGCTAATGTTAGAAAGAATATTACCCAGAAAAACTGCCAGTTGGATTTAGTTAATGGTAAAAAAACACAAAACAAAACAAAAATGAGGTTAGAACATAAATCAGAGCTAAAGTAAAAAATGTTATTTAAAAAATATGCCAAACTGTAGCAGATGGAAAACTCTATTGAGACATCTATACATACATTAATATATATTCTACGCAAAAGCTATCAATGCATTCCTGCAACTACTGAGGTGCAGCTCTGAACTACTACATGAAAAATTTCCAAAGAGCTCAAATGCTGTCACTTGTCCTGCATGAAAAACAATAAAAGCATCTTATCTGAACCTGGTTCAGGACTTTAACAGGTGGCATCTGTTAAGAGTTCTTGGATCCTGGAGCTAGCAATGAGTCTGACCATCCAAGGGACTGATCCAAAAAAAAACCCAGAAATATATTAAATTACCATCTGCCTAAAATGCAGTGACATTTTGGGGGCTGATGGGTCTCTTGAGCTGCAAGTTAAATTTGCTAAATATTTCACTACAGATGAAAGTCAAAAAATATACTGGCTGCTATATTTATGAAATGCAGTTTAACTGTAAAGTTACTGTGTGTTTTTTTTTTTAACAGAATTATTTTTATTGAACAAATCTACATTACAATACATAAGTATTGGTGAATAAAAGTGGTGCTGATTATTAAAACATGAGTCCATATAAATGACAGTCCATATACACAAAAAAACGTTGCATCTATGGATGAGATGATTCAATCTGTATTGTCCACTGTCACCACACCTCGTGATAAGGAAACCAAGGGGTTCCCCCCTATGTGGAAAGACTCACCAGCAGGCGGCCAATTAGAGGCACAGCTGTCAACTAAAATCTAGGTGCTAGCATCCACCACTCTGACAGCTGACCCGCTCTCAAGCGTTCTCCCGTTCCCGTTACCATGCGCGTTGTGCGCATGGGCGACATACGTGGCAGGCCGTGATTGGTAGCCTGCCTCTCCTGGCTGACGTGGCTCCCCTGGGTCCTATGGGCAGCTTGTTGTGATTGGAGCATCTCGCTGATGCTCCCGATCAGTTGCAGGCACACACACGCGACCCAGGCGGGATGCACACCCCGCTATTATACTTTACATTTACCACCTTATAACAATTATAAGTGGCATATAAGCATTTTCAATTATTTTTATATGACGCCAGAGGGAGGGGGTGGGAACACTTCTTCACATTTTTTCACTTTCTTGATGTTCTGATTGGTGGCTTATGTAAATATTTTCTGCTGTTGCACTGTACACTTTATCACATGCCTGACGAAGGGGCCCTGCGCGGCTCCAAAACGTTGCACTTTTCTGTGATGTGATCTTTTCAATAAAGAAAACTTTGGACGAGGATTCACGGTGTGCTGACGAATATGTACACTAGCGTCCACCACTCTTTCCACCGCTCTTTCCCTTGGTATGTTGCCAATGAGAGAACTTTTTTCTGTAGTATACACAGGATAATTCCTTAAAAGAACAGAGTGCTCTGTTCTTTTAAGGAATTATCCTATG
>BLSH010175919.1:159033-173031 GCA_018402905.1 Glandirana rugosa
GAGCACTTGCCCTTGTTTGAAGATGATTTTAGAACAGTTATATGGCTTCTACCGTTAATAAATACTTTTCAGACACAGTTTGAAGATGATCCACATTCACCTCCATTTTTGCTTTTTTTATGTTTTTATTTTTTTTTAAATATTTAAAGTTATTTCCCTGTCCCCATTTTTTGTAGGGCACTTGCCCTACCCTTACCCCCATTTTACTTCCTTTTGCAGCCCTCTAGGGCTTTCCAGGACTTTGTTACAGCCATTTTTGTGCCTAAAAGTTCGGGCCCCCATTGATTTCAATGGGGTTCGTTGTCCGTGCGATCGTTCGGGTTCCGTCCGGACCCGGACTTTGTCCCGAAGTTCGGCCGGACCAGCAGAACCCGAACTTCCAGAGGTTCGCTCAACTCTATCCAGTACTAATCAAAGTTTGGATGCCTGGCCATTTAATAGCTTACTGTTAATTAGATCACTGTTAGTTGCTAGCTGTTGATTAGCTTACTGTTTATGTTAGCTGTTCATTAGATGTACTGTTAGATGCACTGATGATATTATTGTTTAAAGTTTGCATTGTTTAGGATAATGTGATCAAGCTCTTATCTGATTTTGTGTGGTATAAATTCTGGATGAATTTACAATAAATTTAGCTCCAGTTTGCACCTAAGCTAGCGTTGTCTAGTTCATGGGTGAACCTTTTCAATCAAAAATGGATGAAGTTCTCAGCTACAATACCTGGTTCCTGGTTCCAGAGGGGAGGAAGATGTATCTTGGTGGAGGCATCCAGGTGGTGTGCCAAAGGGTCTGTCACACAACCAACTTGCTTACTTCTTCTGTCAGTTACACAAAAAATTTAAACCATTGGAACACATTTTCAGTCTTGGTCATGCATTTTTGGAATGTTAGCACAACTGCCCGGAAAATAATATAGTAATAGCTTTGACTGCTCTAAAGGCCTGCTTCACTACCTGCTATCTAAAACACACAATACTACTATCAATAGTCACTCCTTTAACTTACTGACTGGGGCAGTGGTGATCTGACTAGGGAACTGGATGCTTAATATACCTTGGGTCAGCCTTCTCAATAGAGAGTCAGCACCAACAGGGGGAAAAAAACTTTTTGGCGGGCTGCAATACAGCACGGTGTAGTCACTGTAAGCAGTTATTTTATATGTTACACAAGCCACCATTCCAGAATTTCCTAACAGTTTCTTGAAGCATGAAACAACTACAACCATTGAGTCTATACTGCACTTGGTAAAGTTGCTTAATCTCACAATGGATATGAAGGCTTTACGTTCCATAATCCAGTTTGTGGAATTGTGAAAATGAGGGTGTTGTAATGTGGACATTTAATCATTCATTGACCCCTGGTCCATAAGCAGTCATACTTCCAACTTGTGTTTGAGTTGCATACATATGTCTCATCTTTATTCTTAATTACTGCCATATGGTATGATCTGAATAATCACATTCAGAATCTCTTGTGTAAAGGCATATTCATATAATAACAAAACTACCCAAGCAGTTTGCCATTTTTATAACAATTTTCAATATTTTTTTCAAATGATATGATATTCAGCTTTGTAATATTCTTTATTTCTTCTGTTTAATAGAAAGCATACATTTAAGCATGCATAGCATTGTGTTTATTTACCCTATACCAAACCCTGGCCAAGCTATTGCTGCTTTAATTATTTTCACACATGCTGGTGGAATCAACTTTACCAGCCAATAAAGGGCTAATTTGCTAAGCTTCAAAAGACACACCAAAATGACAGCCATTAGGTCTTCCACGATTGGCATAAATGACCAACTCAAGTTTAAAGAACAGATGTTTTTCCCACTCCTCCAATTTTTCCTTGCTCAGGTCTACTTCTACTTCCTGACACAAACATTACTAGTTGCAGACCTTCTTCCTATGTATAGGTGAATAAATCCCATGACAAAGACCTTCCCAACCAGTAGAGTTGTGTTAGGCTCCATTCACACTTGTACAACTTGTCATGCAACTTTGGACATCAAAGTTGCATGACAAGTCACTCCCCATGTTTTCCAAGGATAACCATTCAACTTATGCAACTTAAAGTTGCAGCAACTTCAAAGTAGTTCATGCAAGTAACCCTCAAAAGTTGCGTGAACGTCGTACCTGAATATTATGCAATGCAACAGTTGTTCAACAGTTGTCCATTATCACTGGTCAAAGCCAAAGTCGTATCCAAGTTGCTCCCATTCAAAGTTGCACTATAAAGTTGGGGCAACTTTGGAGTTGTACAAGTGTGAATGGAGCACCAACCTAGCTACACATTATACCATTTTCCTTTAGATTTACCAAAACGATGTAATATGAGGTCAAACCTAAACACTTTCAATTTGTATGCAATCAGGCAGGCCATTGCACTACATAGTTGAAGGTAAATCTAAAGGAAATTGAGCAAGAAAATTGTGTAATGTGTAGCTAGCTTTACTCTCTGTCTGTGCACACAGCATGCCACAGCTTTTGGGAAGCAGATCACTACCATTGTTGTTCATGAAGAATAGGTCTCAATATCTCCCTCATTGTCACTTTTTTGCAGCAATAAATAAAAAATCAGGCCAACAGCAGCCAACATGAGGGCATGATATGGTCATTTTTTTCCAGCTGCAGTGTCACACCAATGCACCAGACTAAAGCTTCAGAACAACTGGAAAGGATTGTACCAGGGTAATTTCGCTTAGCTTAGTGAATGAGGTGAAGTTGTGCTTATTTCAGTCATCCAATCAAATCCAAGAAAAAAAATCATGTTTTAAATTTCCCTCTCATGGGATTCTTGGTAAAGGGAATTCTACAACATTCACTAAGCTAAGTGAAAATTGCCTTGCAAATTGAACATGCTCTACTACTCAAATCAACCCCTATGACTCAAATAAGTCTGTGACTATTTACAGACTGAAACTGTGCTCCAACTTGCTTAGCTTGCAGTCCAAGTGCTCTCATACCCACCAAGTAATATGCTCATCAAGATAGTGTTCAGAGTGGCAAGTGACAATGTCACACGCAAGAATGTCTGCCACAGTTGTGAAGTTTCTGACATTAAAAAAATGTGCATACCAATAAAAAAAACTAAAGACTTAATAATGCATTTTTCCTGCTTGTGATGCAGAAATCCATAGTTTAAAAAGAATGCCAATTTTAATAAGGTTCTCACAGCCAACAGTTGAATGCATATTTACTTTGGAAGCTTGAAAATGAGCAGTGGACTTTACAAAGCACAGTGTTTGGTTCTAGCAACTTTGCGAAGGCTTGCGTATCTGAGCTTTCATATCAGAACAGCGGTTTCCTCCACATAGGCCAAAGGGAATAAAAAAAAACAAAGACATTCGAGGTAGCTTAGACGTAAGTCAATTGTATGTCAGAAGGAGGTGAATTGTAGGTCAAATGCACATGAAATGATTTAGATGGAACTCAGAAGTATCTGAAATTGATCTCAAATCTGTGGAATGCACCTGAAAGCAAGCTACATTTGCATATCTAGTTAACCCCTAAAGTACATACTAAATTGTAAGACTGCCAATCTGTGTGATCATTGTATTCTATCTGCTTTATTCTTTCTCATAAATACATTTTACTGTACTCTGATTCTGCTACAGCTTTCTGCTTGCAGTTGCATTTTCAAAGGAGGAACACAAGCCAAACATTAGTGTCTTTTATAGTTTTGGGTAGCTAGAAAGGGTCATAGTCTGGTTTTACATTAATGTCTGTGTTGTTGTTGGGTAGACTTTCCCCTGATCTTGGTGCGGGAAGAAATTCAATCTTTGACGCCTGTGCAGGTGAGCTCTACCTTATATCATTTTATTATATATGTGTTGAGAGATTGTTGAGGAATTGGGGTTGACTTACTAAAGGAGAAAAGGCATTCAACTGAAAAAACTTTGCACTTCATTTTGAATACTAAGTCAAGAGCAAAGGAAAGCATTTTTGCTTGCACGTGATTTGATATCTGACATTGCTGAATATTTGACATTTACTTTGCTACGCAAACATCCTCAACTCCTTAAGTAAATCAACCTCATTGAATGCAGGGACAAATAAAAGGAGATGGATTGGTGACTTAATTTTATCTGAAAACACTAAGGTTCTTTTATATGAATTCTGTAACATTTTATGGAGATGTGGTCCATTTTTTGTTACATTCTTTTATGCACTTATTTTTTTATTATTGTTTGTGAGTTCCATTGTTATGTATAGAATGCATATTAACCTCAAATATACAGTATTAGATACAACTGTGACAGATATACCAGTAGGTATGTAGACACTATCAACTGACATTATATTGTTTATTATGATTTAAAACAATCTATGGAATGTAGAAGATGCTCACTATGGAGACTAACAGAGAAAGTGAGAGAAAAGGAATATAAAAAACTCATAAATTTGAGCTAATTCCTGTGTGATTAATGAAGCGGTAATTGTTTCTCAGATACCCAATATTAAGTTATGAGCGGAGGTGCGAACCTTCTAGTCAAGATGAAGCCATATCAATATCAAATGCACCTCTGAAGCACTAAGAGCAGGTAAAAGTTATTCGATCCTGTGGTTAACGTTTCTATGGAAACAACTTCCTTCTGTATGCTCTACATCCCTATTACATCTATCACACTTTGTCAGTGACTGTGTTGGAGATATTGCTATGGAGCACTTAGGGATAGTGACTAGCTACCTATGTACATCAATTAATTTGCTTTTCTTTTCTACAAATAACTCTTCTGAAACAAAATGGAAACATGTATAGATAAACTTGATATTGAACAAAATGTATGGCACAAAAGTGAATAACAGTAAATCCATGATTGCTACAAATAATAAATCCTGGTCATTTGCATATATATAGAAAGAGGTTTGTTTCATTCATTCATTTAAAAAGTACTGTTCTGTGTTTTCTTTAGTCTTGAATAAAAGAAAACGTGTAGAAAGATGTTGAAATGAAGTAAAGTCAACTTATTTTAAAACTAAAGTTATGTGTAAATTTTATTTTTTAATAACCCTATTTTTTATGAAAGCATGTTATAAATGGTATCCACCAGGGTAGTTTGCCCATTTGCTTCTTTCAGGTGGCGATTTGCTAATTTCTAACTGTTTTCTAGGATTTTTTATTGATTTGATTAAAATACAGCACATTTAGAGTAGACATCAATAACCAAAAATTTGCATAGTTAGTATGATAGTAGTAAATGTAATGATTTGTCATATAATATTGCCCTTTACGTCTCCATGTTCAGTTAGTCTGTTGAAGATCAAAAGGGATATTTGCCTTTTTTGGACCAAAAATATGTTTTTTTTCACTGAATAATTAGCAGATATGTTTAAAATTCTCAAAGACCCTTTAACCATTTTCCTAACATTTCAATCATCTATTTATTCCACATAGGTGTGGCAGAAAATGGCGAGCACACAGGTTCCCAAAAGCTGCATATATGAGGCAATGGCATGCAAATTTTAACATGACATTTTATAAATAGGCCCCCTTTATCCCAAAGTAATTTGTACACAGTGATGCTGATGATATAAAAGGATTGGTAACCATTTCCATTTTATTTGACCTTTCCATTCATCTTCAATATGGCCATGTATCTTCCCAGGTCAGCTTCTATTCATATCTGTATTTTTTATCTTCATGGTCATGTATGTTAATGATCACATTCTCTTTATCTTCTCTATGTTTTATCTTCATGGTCATGTATCTTCATGGTGATCATGCATTCATTTTCAATATGTTTTCTCATGCATATTCATAGTAATCTTGTATTCATCTTTAGTATGGTTTATCATCATAGAAATGTAGCTTTGTGGTCATGTTCTGTTCATCTTCAGGATATTTTATCTTCCTGGTCATGTATCTGCACAGTTATCTTCTGTTTGTCTTCAGTATGTTTTATCTTCATGGTCATGTATCTTCATGGCCATCTTCCATTCGTCTGTAGTATGCTTAAAATATCCCTGTTGCATACACAATATCCAAAAGCTTTGTATCCACTAAAAAAGAAATAAGATTAGGAATTTCAATGTAAACTTAATTCCTTTTGGAGATCTAGGACATGTTAAAAGAAAATTAAATCTCCTCTGAGAGACATTGACCATCATTTTCAACAAAGCTAAATGCTTTCACAGTGGCAGGTGCAGAGACTGGATTCTGGTGAGGATTTTAGGTTAAAATACTTACAAAGTTGTATTTGCAGGATGCCAAATGTGAAAAAATAGGTATGATGACAATCAGAATTGTGGGCAGCTCCTCCATGAGAAATAATGGTAAAGCATTGATAAAACAATTGATTCACCATTAAAAAATGGTGTATGTTTTAACATGATTAGACCTGACAGCTGCAACATGGACAGATCATTTTTGATGTTTTGAAAATACGTCCCTAACTTGTGCTTTTGGCAGGTAGGATTCCATTGTACATACTGTAATTTCCAGATATTAGAGGAAATTTGACTTACCTGTAAATTCCATAGTTTGGATTACATTACAGGACAATGGAAGAGTATTCATACACCATGGGTTATAGGCATGTACCTTTAGATGATCGGACACTGGAAAATCTTTAGAGAACAGGCCCCCTGGGCACATTGCCTATAACCCTACCTCACTCCGTGGTTCCCCAGTTTTGAACAAAGCAATAGAGTGTAAAGCAAGGAATAGAAAGGAAGGCAGCCTATGTCCTGTACTGTTTTCCAAGGTATGGAATTTACAGGTACATCAAACTTCCTTTTATCCTAATTGTACAGTACAGGATACAGGCATTCATACCATGAGACAATCAGGGAACCTAATCAGTGAATATGAACTGTGGGCAGCAGTGAGGCTAACAGAAGTGCTATCAGGCCCAACAAGGGTCAGAACACCCAGCCTTAGAAAACCACTGCAAGAACCTTTTTGCCAAAGCTACATCAGCAGAAGATAGGATGTCTACTTGGTAAAACTTTGAAAAAGTATGACCAGACTAATGAGGTAGCAGCCTTGCACAACTGGGCTACAGAGACTTGGTGCCAAAGTGCCCAATAAACTCCCAACAATCTGGTAGAATAGGTATGTAAAAGCACAGGAGGAAATTTCTTTTTGAGAATGTAAGCTCTTGCAATCAGATTTTGTATCCATTGTGAAATGGTGGACTTTGAAGCGGGTTGTTCCAGAGAACAGGAAAAACATGAAATCTGTCCATCTGATTGGAGCAGTAGCCTTGAGATACACTCTAATGGCTCTGATTACCTCCAGGCAATGATTTGCTTTGGATGCTTAGGAGCAGGGCATAAGGATGGGAGGGCAATGCATTCATTAAGGTGGAATTCTGAGACCACCTTTGGGAGAAAGGGGGACCTAAGGTGTAAGACTGCCAAGTTATTGTGAAGTATGAGGAAAGGCTCTTTACAGGAAAGGGCCATCAGTTCAGAAATATGCCTGGTAGATGTGTTAGTGGCCAAAAAGGCTCCTCTAGAGGCCTTATTCCTGAAAGGCTCAAAGGGTAGTTTCTGCAGGACAAAGAGTACCAAATTCGGATCCCAAGGAAGCACATAAAATACACCTTGGAAAAATGTTCTTACAAGTGAAGAGAGAGCAATGCCTTTAAAAAGAATGGATAACATTGAGACCTGACCTTTAAGTACTTAAGGCCAATTTCTGATGAAGACCTCTTTTTAGGAAGGCCAGAATGTGAGTTACAGAGTAATTTCTGGGAATGAAGTACCTATGTTAACACTAAGCAAAAAACTATTTCTAGGTACAATAATAGGTTTTTCTGAAAGAGGCTTTTCTTGCATTTAGCAAGGTAGGAGTCTCAGACTCAGAAAATGTTTAATTAATTGTTTAAGGCCTGGGTTTCAGGAGCCATGCCGTTAAAATCAGAGAATGAGAAGCAGGATCAAATAGAGGGATAGCAGATCTGGCTTGCTGAGAAGAGCCAGGGGTCACCTGCTAGGAGTTTATGTATGTCTTTGTACCAGGTTCTTCAGTGTCAGTTTAGTGCATTAGAATGAATATTTTCCTCTTTTGCTCTATTTTTTTGAGCAGACAAAGTAGGATTCGCACTGGAGAGAAGACATAAATTAGCCTGAACTGAAACAAGAGATTATCAAAGCATATGTGGCTGGAGCTATGGGATCTATGTTGCTGGTAACAAACAGAGGTCATTTGTTGTTGAATCTGGAGGCTAGGATGTCCACATCTGGAATTCCCAATTTTTTCATATTAGATTGAAGGCATTTGGAAGAAGGGCCTATTCCCTTTGATCCAGGTGAAAACAACTGAGATAATCCACTTTACAGCTGTCCACTTCTGGGATGTGAACCACAGAGGTCCCTGGATAGTGATTTTCTGTCCAAGAAATGATCTGGTTCACTTTCTTTGAGGCCACTAGACTCCTGATACCTCCTTGATGGTTGATGTAGACCACTGCAGTGTCATTGTCTGGCTGCACTTTGATAGGGTGCCTCTTCAGAAGGGGGGTTCAGTGCTGCAAAAGGGTCCAGTGCTCTGAGGTTCAAAATGTTGATGGGGAGCTTAGCTCAATGACCATGTTCCTTGGACCTTTAGGCATTGGAACACTCTTCCGCAGCTTGAGAGTCTTGCTTCTGTAGTGATTACTTTCAAGTGAAAGGTGAGGGTGACTTTCCCTACTGTTAGCACTGGGGTGGTGATCCCCCAAAATAGGGAATTCCTTGCTTGGCTGGACAGGAGCATGGGCAAATAGAGCGAAGGAGCCTTTTTGTTTTTCGGGTTGACAAGATGTTTTGTACTAGAATTCTTGAATGGAATTAGGAGAACGATACTGGTACTGTATTAAATTGTATTGTAATTGTACTGTCCTGTAATGTTGTAAAGCACTGCATAAAATGTTGCCGCTACATAAATCCTATATAAAAATAAGAATAACTATCATAGAGAATCTCAATTTGGGATGTCTCTTGGATCTCAATACTTGAACATGTGCTCTTAGAGAAAGACATTTGATGTTTCCAGGACCATGCTCAACCATTCCAGGCAAAAGAGAAGGCTGAAGAGCAGATTTGTTGAAATTTATCACCAAGCTGCATGCCTGGGGCATCTGAATTGTCCAGTGGATATTTTCTGAGAGAAAGAGGGGAGATGAGTCATATAGAAGTAGGTTGTATGGATAACCTGTGACTTGGACACCCGGAGTTCTGGGAAGGGCAAGCAGAGGTGCTAGGTCCTTTGTGAACACTGTGGGAGCAGAGATTAGGCCAAAGGATAGTGGCCAAACTGGAAGTGGTTGTCTGCCAATGTGAAGTTCAGAAAGTGCTGATTAGATGGATAAATGACAACATGCAGATAGACATCTTGGATGTCCACAGATGCCATGTGACATGTATTCCCTTTGTCTCAGAGAGACAATTACTGACCTTGTGGATTCCTTGGAATTTGAAGGAATTTGTTGAGGAGTTTTAAATCCAGAATAGGATACTCCTCTTGGGCTTTGGTACCAAGAACATGTTTCAGTAGAGTCATTTAAACCTATCTTGTGGCAGTACTGGCACAACAATTGTCTGGGACAAGGGATGGTTCAGGGTATTTTAAGAATCTAACTGTCCTTAGGCAATTCTTGGTTGATTTGAAAGAAGAAAACAGTGGCTTGGTAACGTTTTGAACTCTATTTTTAACCCTTTTGAAAACAGAGTGAACCCACAGGTCTGAAATGTTTGTGACCAAGGGAGCAAACTGTAACAGCCATCCCCCCACCTGTCCATGACACTAGACTGTAAAGTCCAAGCTTCATCGTCATAGTAAAGTTTTGAACTCTATTTTCTACCCCTTTGAAACCACAGACTGAACCCACAGGTCTGGAATGTTTGTGACCCAGGGAGAAAACTGTAATAGATATTATCCATGACACTGGTCTGTAAATAAAGTCCAAGCTTCATCGTCATGGTGGGCAAACACTCGTAGGGGGTCTTAAAGTACAGGGTTTCATTTTGATGGACCATGGCCTTGGACCTGTAAAGCACACTGGGGTTAATTTACTAAAACTAGAGAGTGCAAAATCTGGTGCAGTTCTGCATAGTTTTTTTGTCAAAGCTTATTTCAACAAGCTGAAGTTACAGTAAAAGCCGATTGGCTACCATGCACAGCTGCACCAGATTTTGCACTCCCTAGTTTTAGTAAATCAACCCCACTGTGGTTAACACAACACATTGTACCAAGTGCCAAGGTGAGCTAATATGCAGGATTCAGAAACCAAAGCAGCATTACAGGTCACCCCCCTAGTGTGGGGTCCAGGCACAGTGAGGGCTTGATTCAAGAATCAGAAGATAAGATAATGAAGTCAAATGCATGAAGGTAAAAAACCTTCAGTATACAGCTCCCCCCCTACCCCCACCCCTCTAATACTTACCTGAGCCAGATCTCAATCCAAAATGTGCAGGAAAGCAGCTGCTCTCCCGGTTCTCTCCCTCCTGATTGACTAAGACATAGCAGCAGGAGCCATTGGCCCCCACTGCTGCCAATCACAACCAGTGAGGAGGGGTCAGGGCCAAGCCCATAAGTCACAGAGAGCGGGGCTCGGGAGCAAGCACATATGAGTGCCCCCATGGCAAGTGGCTTGCTATAGGGGCATTCATCATGTGGACAGGAACCAGGAGCGTTAGTGGGGGACCTGAGAAGTAGCGGATCGGGCAGCTCTGCGCAAAACTATTGCACAGAGCAGGTATATATAACATGTTTGTTATTTAAAAAAAATTACCTTTAGTATTGATTTAAGGGTGATTTTCTCTCTGAAGGAGAAAAGGTCCATCATCTTCAGACACTAGCATAAAACATATGCTAACAGAGTTCGATAGGCTTATGGGGAGGTGCCCAGGGGGCGTGTCCTCTAAAGCATTGCCAGTGTCCAATAGCCAGAAGTACATGCCGATAATCCATGATGTATGAAAACTCTGTCTGTGCACTATACTGTACAATTAAGATAATATACTGTATTTCCATAGACCTTCAAGGTTCATATACACCAACTGCGATTTTATGCTGTTTGCTACATTATATAACATAAATAAACTTCATGGTAATTTAAAAACACATTTATGTTGTAAAGGTTGTGTTCGATATAGGGGATCTCTAGGATGGACTGCGAACTTGTTAAATGAGATGGTAGAAATCACTAGTATTATGTTCCCTGCAGAAATCAATGCCTCCTACAGCCCTAAAGATTTATGGTGCTACATATGATAAAACAAATCATAAAGATCTATTATCAAAGGTCGGAGAAAATATATAAAAAAGAAAAGGGAATGGACAATGCAGAAGAGGTAAGAAAGTATGGACAAAATAAAATGCAAAAACCAGCGTAATAATGTGTTTCCTTTATTGGACCAGAGTATACACCCAATCAGGGAAAGCAATGCCTATTAGTTGCTGGATTACAAAGGCTGCATGTGCAGTGCTAAAAGTCCAAATGAGGCTCTCAGGCAAAAAGTTGTATACCATGTATCTGCAGTTTACTATTCAAGTCAATTGCATAGAAACCCTATACAGTGTATTGCCTTGCAACACATTTGAATCTTAGTGCAAAATATACAGATTGCTTGAGATATTGCTTATCTCCTCATTACACCCAATAAAAGCGAGCCCTCAGGGAAAGATTTATTATTTTTATTGCATAGCAAGGCAGTGCAAAAGATAAACAATAAGACATATTATGAAACAGATCTAGTATATAACAGCACTTTGGCTCATCAATATTGCTGCTCAGCAGTAGCACTGTTCAAATGTGACCACTTCATAGATGAGCATGTGTTTTAAGTGGCAAACCATGTCAAACTCAGTAGCAAATTTATTGCAGATCTCTGTACAATAATTGAAGTAGACCTGTCATTACCATTTTTCTACATTGTTGCGCCCCTTTGTACTTTGTCAATGTAGCTGGAAGCTTCCTATGTCTAGTTATGAAGTTCAATAGATGCACCATAATGGAAGCTTGTCTTGGCTCAGGGCACTTTCTCCAGACATAAGGAATGCAACTTGTCCGGGGCAAGTGCTCTGAACTGAGACAAGCTGCCCTTATGATAGATCAGTTTCCTTCCTAGTTGTTGTCAGACTGCAGGGGGAGGGGGCAGGTTAGACCTCATACCTAGACTTCGGAAGTACCTAGCAACATGGGACAAAGTACTGCATGTATGTCTATCTATAGTGAATAAAGTTTGTCTCAACAATGTCACTAGATAACAATGACATTATAGCATTATGCAGTATTATATTTAATGTGTTAGTTTGCCTTTTCAGAAAAGATGAACTAACACCCTATACCCTTCGACCCCCCCCCCAGCCCCTGCTGCACTTACCTTCATGGGTGGTACAGTTTCAATGTCCACGCAGCTTGATGCAGTGGTCCTGGGGTTTGAAAATAATGATGTGTTCCTGTTCCCTCCCTAGGGATGCCAGGATGGATCAGAGTGGCTCTGATTGGTTACCCATGGTTTCAAAAAAGAAAATCGCTCCATCTATGGCCAACTTAATTCTTTAAGTGCAAAATCATCACATTATGTTAGTTTTGCTGGGTCATTTACCCTTCTACCTGCAGGATTTAAAGGGTATCTAAAGCCTAGAACAGCCTTTCTTAACCAGGTTTCCATGGAACCCCGGGGTTCCTGCAGATGTTGATAGCGGTTCACTGGTCAATGAGCAACTGCTGCCCCTCAGATGTATAGCTACTGATACCAATGATCTTTTAAGCTATCTGTAAAGGGGGATGTTTCCCATTGACCCTAAATGTAAGGGGCATTCTTTCTTTTGACCATCACACAAATGTAACGTGAGCTCTACATATAGTAATAATTAGCAGGGGTTCCCTGAGATTAGAAACGTATCTCATGGGTTCCTCCATGTTAGAAAGGTTAACGTGGTTGTAAAGGCATGATATATAAAAGCCGCTGACAGGCAGGGTTTTTATAACAGAAAAGACCATAGAGGCAGCTCAGATCACATTTACGTCCAGTTCTGTGCACCAGGGCACTGTGACTCTTATGCAGATGCGCGGGATTGATGTCACTGCAGCCTGGCCATTCAAATGGCTGAAGATACGAAACCCAGAAGGAGGACCGGACGAAGATGAAAGCGCTGGTGGAGCCATGACAGCACTGTGCTGGAGGCCTCTGTTTGCAAGTAGGTCTGTCATAATGTGCTAGTATGCAGTACTTACTACTACATTATAACTTAACCCTGCAGGGGGACCAGCTTTTTTATTTTTAAGACATGAGTTGTTTTTTGTTTTTTTTGTTTTTTTAAAGGGTAACTTTATTAAACTTTTTTTTCCTTATGTTAACAACAAACAAAGGTAAATGAAAAAAAAAAAGAAAATGTGCCAGCAAGGCAAAGCACCGAGACGCAGCTTGGAACAATACAGGACAGAACAAAATTATTATTATTTCAGGTACTTACACAGCACTGTCAATTTACGCAGCGCTTTACATATACATTGTACATTCACATCAGTCCCTGCCCTCAAAGAGCTTACAATCTAAGGTCACTAATAGTGTTGAGCGAACCCGGACTGTAACGTTCGGGTCCGTACCGAACTTTCGGGTGTCCGTGGCACGGACCCGGACCCGGACATTTCAAAAATCGTTCGGGTCCGTACCGACACTACCGAAGATTCCCGTTTGGTCACTTTGTGAACAACTAACCGACGGGACGTCGAAGAGTTGTGCACCTCATTTTATCGTCTTGGGGCCTGGCTTGGGCTTGCTAAAAACTTTACAGGCCCAGGCCCAGGCACGGTGCCTGTGGGCTTTCAAGCCATGCCTGGGCTTGCAATGTCAGGCCCAAGCGAGTTGTGATAATCACTGGAATCTAACATTCGAGAAACTCCCGTCCCTGACTACACTTACATGTTACATATACATTTCGCGACGCATTTAACTGTCACGACACATTCATGGACTTTATTATTATTAAAACAAGACAGGACATAACAAGGTTCGACGCAGAGCCACGAAACGGAACGACCGTGTAAAAGAAAAAAAAAA
>BLSH010175919.1:221922-234728 GCA_018402905.1 Glandirana rugosa
CTGTAAAATCAGCTGATTTGTGCTGATTTTAATTTGTTAACGTCTTCTAATTTTACCCTGATTTTGATTTTACGGTAAAATCAGGATTCTGATTACGGGGCATGTGTGCCCTGCTGCTAGCGTGCATGCTGGCACAACTTAGCATGCAACTGCCAGCATACATCGGGTGACTGTACGTGTGCTGCCAGCACACATGTTGCATGCTGGCCGGCTTGCACTACTGCGCTTGCGCGCATATTTCTCCTTCACGACCATAGTAACGCGGTGGGAAACCCGAGGAAGTAGATTAGAGCACAATCAACTTCAAACCACACACAACTAAGCGCTGAAAGTCTAGCAAGAAGTCTAGCAAGAAAAACCTAGCAAGAAACCGTGGGCTACATACGACCGTCAACGTACGATTCAACACGGTCGTACGTGCGATCGTCGTCCCGTGTGTACGGGGCATTAGTCTTAGGACTAAAATGGCATTTTAGTTTTAGTCCCATTTTAATCTTCTGCAATTGTTTAATTTTAGTCGTGTTTAGTCGACTAAAATGTCCTACATTTTAGTCGAATAAATTCTCCAGTACATTTTAGTTGACTAAAATCGAATGGGATTAGTTAAACTGTAATGCATTATTTAAGCATTTCTCTACAATTTAGTATATACTGCTGGAGTGGAAAATCTCATATGTTACTATTTATGGTACCGAGGTATGAACATGCACTACAGACCAGTGTTAATTTTGACGTCAAATTTCAATTTGGTTTTAGTCTTAGTCTTTTGACTAAAATGGCATTTTAGTTTTAGTCCTATTTTAGTCTTTTGACTAAAATTCCATTTTAGCTTTAGTTGTATTTTAGTCATCTCAATTGTTTTAATTTTAGTTGTATTTTAGTAGACTAACATAGTATTAAGTTAGTCGACTAAAATGTTTTAGTTGGTTTTAGTCGACAAAATGAACACTGCTGCAAAGTGAGGAAAATGCAAGTTAAAGCTCTATCATACAAAGAAGATGTCATTCAAACACGATCCAGAAATGCTGCAATCTTGCAATCTTCTCTGGGCCAAAGCTCATTTAAAATGATATGTTGCAAAGTGGAAAACTGTTCTGTGGTCAGAAATATGGAAATTTGACATTCTTTTGGGCAACCATGGGCTTGGCAACCATGGACTTTCCTGCTTGTTATCTGTGCTCTGTTCAAAAGCCTGCATCTCTGCTGGTATGGGGGTGCATTTGTGCATATGGAATAGGCAGCTTGCATATCTGGAAAGGCACCATCACTGCTGAAAGATATATCCAGGTTTTAGAATAGCATATGCTCTCAACCAGACAATGTCTTTTTCGGGGAATTTCATGCATATTTTAGCAGGACAATGCTAAACCACATAGTGCATCTAAGACAACAACATGGCTTCCTAGTAGAAGAGTCAGAGTGCTTAACTGTCCCACCTGCAGTCCAGACCTTTCACCAATTGAAAATATTTGGTGCATCTTCAAACAATGTGACAAAGACGACCTAGGACTGTTGAGCAGATAAAATCCTATATCAGGCAAGAATGGGGCAACATGTCTTTCCCAAAACTCCAGCAACTAGTCTCCCAACTTCCCAGAGGTTTAGCGTTGTTAAAGAGGTCATGCTACACTGTGGTAAACATGGCCCTGTCCCAACTTTTTTGAGACATGTTGCTGCTATCAATTTGAAAATTACATGTTACACCTTTCTTAACCACTTCCTTACTGGGCACTTAAACCCCCCTCCTGCCCAGACCAATTTTCAGGTTTCAGCGCTGTTGCATTTTGAATGTCAATTGCGCGGTCGTGCGACGTTGTACCCAAATAAAATTGATGTCCTTTTTTTCCCACAAATAGAGCTTTCTTTTGGTGGTATTTGATCACCTCTGCGGTTTTTATTTTTTGCGCCATAAACAAACAAAGAGCAACGATTTTGAAAAAAGAACAATATTTTTTACTTTTTGCTCTAATAAATATCCAAAAATAAAAAATAAAACAAACAATTATTCATCGGTTTTGGCCGATTTATATTCTTCTACATATTTTTGGTAAAAAAATCGCACTCTGCGTTTATTGATTGGTTTGCGCAAAAGTTATCGCATCTACAAACTATGGGAATTGATTTATGGCATTTTTATTATTATTTTTTTTTTTACTAGTAATGGCGGCGATCTGCAATTTTTATTGGGACTGCGATATTGGGGGGGACATGTCGGACATTTTTGACACTTTTTTGGGACCAATGACATTTATACAGCGATTAGAAATTTAAATGTCCACTGATTACTGTATAAATGTCATTGGCAGTGAAGGAATTAACCTGAAGGGGGCAGTGAAGGGGTTAAATATGTTCCCTGGGTGTGTTCTAACTGTGGGGGGGCGGGGCTGGCCGGGACATAACAGATCTAACTGATCTCAGTGACAGGATGGGGAACCGCCGTGTTTACATCGGCGGTTCCCCGTTCTACAGCTCTGTAAGGCGATCGCGGGTCAGGAGCGGACATCGAGTCCGCCCGACCCGCGGGCACGCCCACGCAGCGTGCGGCGGCCGCGCGCGCGCGCCGCCGCCGCTCGTGAGAGCGCGCAGGGGGCGTGTTAAGGGGCGGACGTCTATAGACGTCCTCCCGGAGATTCAGATCCGCGCTGTAGACGTCTTTCGTCTATAGCGCGGATCTCTACTGGTTAAAATAGTACACTTTCTCAGTTTAAGCGTTTGATGTTTTCTGTTTTCTGTTGTGATTAAAATATGAGTTTATGAGATTTGCAAATCATTTCATTCTGTTTTTATGCAGATTTTACGCAGTATCTCAACTTTTTTGTAATTGGGATTGTACAAATTATATAATGAAGAATGCACATGGTACATGAAGGATCATGTATTATTCATTTTAAGTGCAATTTAAAATTTCCATATTTAACAGTGTATTTCCCATGTAAAGGCTTAAATTGCTTAATGGTGCAATTACATTTACCACATATCCATTACAATACCACAATGCATGCTGGTATGTTTTAGTGACCAATTGATTATCTGCATTTTGGTATTTCAGTATACATGTTACATATGTACTTTATACATAATGTTGAATTGTAAGAATCTGCCCTAAATTATTTACAGCATGGCCCTCTCCAAAGGCTGTGTTCTGAAGGGGATTCACTGCAAATAGAAGATATGGGAGGAAGGAGGTGACGCTCTAGGTAGCTAATTAGATAATGTTTTCATCCTCTAACTTTTAAATAGGAAGATAATGTTTTGTGATGGAATGATGGAGTATTTATTGAAGGTTTTGTTAGAGAGACATGCAATGCAACAAAAGTATAACATACTGTAAGTCACAGATCTCTAAACCAGACTTTTTTAAGCCAAGGTGCTGTGGCACCCTATGTGCCTTCTGGGTTCTTCAGGGGTGCATTTCAGAAAAATGCCTAAACTTGTCTCAAACATCTAAAAAATTGTCAACAAGCCAGCAGGTGGATCAAGCCTGCCTTTTTGTAACCCAAATGCCACAGGTTTCAATTGTGCAGCAATACACCTTGGGCAAGTTGCTGGCGTCCCAACAACAGATAATGTCATTAGTTGATAAGCAGGACTTCTAGCGCCTGCACAACATCCTGGTTTGCCCCTTTCCTGCCCCTCTCTGTTAGCACTGGGGTCACATAAGTCAAGTGAGTGAGGGAGATAAAATGAAGGGGAAGAGAAACGATGGAATACTAGTAAGTACCAGTGTGCAAAGGTGTATTTACTTTGTAAGAATAAATCATCCCTAATGTTGGGTGTCCTATGTATGTGAATGCTGCTGCAATATGTAAAATTATTAGTTTTGTTTTTACATTTTTGACTGGGGTGCCTTAAGGTTGGCCACAATTTTAAAGGTGTGCGTTGACTGAAAAAAGGTTGAAAAACACTGGTCTGAGCCGCATAGATATATGTGGGGTTTATACAGAACAAGGCCATTTGATTGTGAGTTTGCAATATATAGATACACAATATATAGATACTGTACATTGTTTTCAGTGACTGGTATGGGACAAGGATGCAGATGCAACCACTAGGACTGAGGTACAGGGTAGACACTACCATGGGTTCTAGACAAATCATATTGTTTAAGATTCACAGTCCTGGTAAACATATGCGCAGATACATTTTTTAACCATAATGCACTGCAAGGTCTGTGAACTATGACCAGCAGTCTTAGATAAAGGGCTGATAAGGGGGATTTTAGGTATGCCTGCCCCCTCACTATAAGAGGTATAGCACAGAGCAGCCATAGTGTCACTATATTGAAAACTGCTGTAGGGAAAGGAAGTTGCAGACAGGACTTGTTTTTTCTTTTTTCATTCACAGAACACTGTGAATGAATAATATAGCTGTGAGGGCAGAGCTCCACGCAGCTGTGCTGTTTTCAATGTGTGACAACTAGTAAGGGGAGAGGATCCCCTACTTGCTGTCATGGGGGTGGTTCTTATTGGTAACATGTAACATGCTACACCCTAAATATGAGGTAACATGCAGCATATAACTAAAGATGAACTTATCCTTCAAAGAATAGGCTTTTATTTGAGGTAACAGTATTTTGGTGGATTTAATCTATTTTGGGGCTATATTGGTTCTCAATTTAAGTTGCTAGTGCCTTTACTTTAGGTTAAACAGCTTTTTTTTTTTTTTTTTTTTTTTACTAAGCTTCCTTTAAAGGAGGGGGCTTTTGTTCTGGAGGGTATTATTTTAGAGTTTTCATTTATTTTAGCAGTATATTGTTTTCATTGTATGTAGATAGGTGCAATAACGTGCACCCAAATCATCTCACATTATAGCTCTCTCAACTGCTCCGCCTTAAGTCATATAGATAACATAAACCTAGGCACACACCTTAATATCCCTGAATAAAGGTGTCCTGTTGCCTGCCAATTTTACATTTCTGTATCCTCTACAATATCTTTAATTGTAGAAAAGTCCCATTTTTTCCCCTTAAATGTGGGTCTAGCCATGATATTTAAAATTGTCATCTGTACACTGCTGTGTCTTCTGCAGTCTCCTTAATGTTGTAGTAAAACAGCTATCTGTATTCTTCTTCTCCAGGTCATTTCTGCCTATTCTCCCTTTTACAAATCCCCTGCTTCTGGCCAGTTTTACACCGTTGTGTCATATGTGGTCTCCTAATTCTTGATAACACTTTGGTAGTAAATGGCCAGTGGTAAGACAGTTTTGCATCAGCAAGAAAGGGGACAGCCTCAGCAACTATTGGCCAATTTCTATCTGTTGATCAAATGGGCCTATACTGTTTATTTGATAAAGAAATCTGTGTAACTCCTAAAACTACCTGAAAATGCCTTTTTAAATAAAATTAACCCTATTGGGATTGCTTTACAATATGTAAGCTAAGCTTTACAGCCAAATATGAGATTTCAGCATACGCTGCCCCGATGCTGTATGTGAAAATTATCTTCATCTGTAACACCATGTACAGCTTTCAGACGTTCCTCAAACATGTTATTTAACCTCCCTGGCGGTATGATTATTTCAGATTTTTGGTGCTGAAAGTGGTATAATTATTTTGCATGAAAATTTGGCGTTTTATATTGTAGGCCTGTAATTCTTAGCAATAACTCACTTAAATCTGTCCAAACAAGAGTCTAGTAGACATCCCAGGTATGAAAAAGTTTTTAAAAAATGAAATCATAAATTATAATATAATAAATAACTAAAAATAATTATCAAAAATAATAATATAATAGTAATAAAATTTATTCAATAATGTAATCAAACCAAAAACGCAGAAATTTGCTCATTTGCAGAATTGTCGTTGTCGTCACTTTCAGTTTCAGATGATACATTTCCCCAAAAATCAGTATCACTCAATTCTGCAAATGATTCTTATTTACTATCGGTGTTTTCTAGCTGATCAAAAACCACTTTTGACGCAAAGGGACACTTTTTGGTTGCTATGGACATTCTCATGTTTCCAGGCAGAAAGAATGACATTTATTATATAAAAGTGCATGCAGGGCTCTGGGCAAACCACTAGGGACAAAGGGGATGTGAAATGATTTCATACAGTAATGTAATCTATAAGATTACAGTGTACTGTATGTGCTGTGTGTGTTTAACTTTTTGAATTTCCCGCCGGTCTCCGTCCCCGTGCGACGCGACGCTCGCAGGGAACGGAGCCCGGCACACAGGAGTCATCTGGCGGCGGAGAGACACGCTGACACCGCGGGAGCACATCGCTGGATCCAGGGGACAAGGTGAGTAATATTACCTGGATCCAGCAAAACAAAAAAGTATGTGTGGCCGGGCAACCCACATTGGCAGGCCTCCACCCCTAATACAATTTTGGAAAAGCAAACAAGCAAAACATGGGGCTTTAAATGAGGCATGTAAATGTAACTGATATTATACAACCAGTGTGCATGATTCTCTATGTATGATTAAGTAGATGCCTTCATAATGTCATAATAATATATCTCAATCATGGTCCATGTCAAGAATAACAAAACCATCATAGGACTAAATATAATCATTTATAAATGCATATGTATATATTAGATACAATTTGTAATGCAAAATACATAATGGTAGTATATGAAATCTCTGTACATGGGAACATGATTGGCAGGATAAAAATTATCATATATAAATATCATTTGGTCGGGTATAATTAATATCATATGTACACAGGAAAAAATTGGTTAAACAAAGTATAGTCTTCGTAAAAATCCATCTTGGGATGATAATATATATATAGTCCCCCTAAAGGGGGAACAAAAATATATAGACATATCCAATTTATACACACCGATTTCCAGACAGTGCTCGGTCGACATAGGGGCGAAACAAAGGCCGTGGACGAACGCCCATCCCGGGGTTGAGGCGAAAAAGATCATCATCCCTCAACTAATTAATTTTTAACATATTTTTCAGTACCATCTTGCTATACCCCTGATGAGTGGCTGATACGCCACGAAACGCGTAGGGTTTATTTTTAGAAGACTTTTAGACAAGACTATACTTTGTTTAACCAATTTTTTCCTGTGTGCATATGATATTAATTATACCCGACCAAATGATATTTATATATGATAATTTTTATCCTGCCAATCATGTTCCCATGTACAGAGATTTCATATACTACCATTATGTATTTTTGCATTACAAATTGTATCTAATATATACATATGCATTTATAAATGATTATATTTAGTCCTATGATGGCTTTGTTATTCTTGACATGGACCATGATTGAGATATATTATTATGACATTATGAAGGCATCTACTTAGTCATACATAGAGAATCATGCACACTGGTTGTATAATATCAGTTACATTTACATGCCTCATTTAAAGCCCCATGTTTTGCTTGTTTGCTTTTCCAAAATTACCTGGATCCAGTGATGCAATCCCGAGTGTGGCTCGGGGTTACCGCTTTTGGTACTGAAAATCCACCCCGAGTCACACTCGGGAATACCGCCAGGGAGGTTGAAGGATTTGTGAATGTTTAATGTTGCCCTTTAAGATACATTAAAAGAACCTCACCTTACTGTATGCTTTTTTTTTTCTTTTTCTTTTTTTTTTTTGCACTGGTACCTGTATCCCATAGCAGTGCTGAGCTTAGTGTGCTTATTAGTCCTCAAAATGGCCAGAATTGACTAACAATCACTCCCCATAAACACACAAGATAAGGTTTGTATTTGAAACAGGATTTGCTAAAATCTTGGCAGTAGATTCACTCATCCCTAGTGGCCACAAGGGTCATACATGTCAAAGCTGGGTAGTGCATCCAGCAAATCGTGCACTAGGGCTAATTTTGGTATAGAGTGACTATGCAACTTTCAAAAAGTAGTAAGGTAGGATGAGTGTGATGGAGAAAATTCATATTTCCTTATTATGGCTCACTAATACATAAGAATGCATCCCAAGCCTGATTACCTTTGCTGACCTAATGCTACAGGAATGTCGATGAACAGACCAACTGACCATGTTCCTTTAGGAATGTGTGCTATCTTCCTTAAAAAGAAGTACAACTTTCCAAGGGTTATGATTATTTATTATTTATTTACTACCAATTATTCCTGCATATACCACAGCCAAAATGGGAACAGGTTAGTCTTCCACCAGGGTTGCTACAGATAGGACTCCTTGGCGAAAGACATCTAAAACCAAGTTTCTTATATTTTTACAATATTATTACATTTGTTATCACTATCTATCTTTAATTAAATGTTACATACAGTTTGATTCTACCTGCAAGTGTTTTGTGACCTCTCTTTGCACATCTTGAAATAAACCCCAAAATAACAAAACATAAACTATCATGTAACTGTGATAAAACATTTTGCACCAGAAGTGGGGTTTTTGATTTGTGTAAATCAGAGATACTAAAAATAGAATGTATAGTGGCAGGATTGTGATAGACTGTTTGTGCTAGGGTTAATACTGTGTTTTTGTACTGTAAGCCATAGCGTAAAAAAATGCATCAGTTGCTTAGTTGGGTTAAGAGGAAGGTGCCCGATGATTAAAAAGTGAGCCGACTCCTGAGTTGGATGCTCATGTCTGGACAGTGGAATCCCATAGCTTGTGATGCTGGCCAGTTGGTGAAGGAATTAGATTTGTCTTGCTTGATAAACGATGAGCAGAAGTTCACCGCACAGGTAGGATGGTTGTGTTATCAGGTGCTCCAAGTTGAGACAGGAAAAAGGAGTTGGAATCTGAGCTACAGGCAGTTTCAGAACAAATAGCTTTTTTGAGATTTGGAAAAGATGAGCAGAAGACCGCAACAGGTGAAAGATGGAGTGACAATTTAACTTGTGCTGGCTCTCAGATAGTGGTTACTGCAGTAACGTTGGATATGACTGTTCAAATCTAAATGATGAGCTCTTTGTGTAGTTTTTATTTTTATGATGCGGATATAATTCTTGTATGAAGATATGATGAATTTGTGGATTGCATATTTTTGTCTGTGGTAAATGTGACACTGTTACCTGAATAAGGAAAGAAGCGTGAATGCTTCTGCAAAAGAGTTTTGCTACTTATGCTTGTGGTTTAAGTAAATGTAGCATTATTGGGGATTATGAATACTGAAATAGGCAAAGGTTCTATAAAGTTGTATATGAGAAAAATGAAAGCCTTTGTCACTAGAAGTTTGTGTATGTTTTAGTCTGGTTAAATTAAAAAATAATTGAGAGATGAGCTGCAGCTTTAGACTGTGACTGTAAAGCAGTATGTATGATTGTTTATGGGCACTGCTATAATCCCACAACTCTCCATGATTTCTACCTCTTTTTAGTGTCTTGCAAAAACATTTTTGGAATTCACAAAAATGCTACTAAAATACCGCATGAGCAATTTTATGAAGTGACGCTGTATTTTAGTAATGAAAGCTAATGTTCTTAATAAGCATGACCCATCTGCTGTCAGCTGGGTTCCCCGCTTACAGTAGAATGTAAACAAAAGAATTGCCAGAAATTAAAAATAAAAGCAAAACAGCAGAGGGACCCCCAATCTGTAACAGGCCCTTCAGAATCCCACAGCTCTGTCTGGTCTTCCTCCTCACCAATCAGAGGGTGTCGGCGGTCAATCATTGGCCGGCACCCTCTGATCGGCTTGTGCTGTGAATAATCACAGCACAGACGGCACACCCCCTACCCAGAAGTGCCGAATCACTTACTAGATACACGATCTAGCACAGGGGAGCCGATCTGCTGCTGTACTCCTATGTGTGACGATCGGCAAGTTGTTAATGTATCTACTTCGTACTGTTGTTTATTTGTGATTGTAATGAAGTGTGATATTCTAAAATGTAACACCAATTTTTTTTAAAGTTTTTTTCTCATTAACACAGGAGGAACCGGACCTGTTCTTAGAAGTTAAAGAGTTTCCAACATCTGTATAGTTGGGGTTGGACAAGAGGCTGAGATAGTTAAATGATCGATATGATGATGTATAATCATTGTGCACAAATGTAACAAGTACAAAATAAGTGTTAGTTTGAATGTCATTTCAACCATGGTGAATTAACACCAACTTTGAATGGACCTCCTGTAACTACTTGCCGACCAGCCACAGTATATATACTGCGGCAGGTCGGCTCTCCTATGCAAACCGATGTAACCGTATGTCGGTCCGTGCATGTGAAACTGTGGGCGCTGCATGCCGCGGGAGCGCGCCCGTGGGTCCCGCAGACTCGAAGTCCGCCCGCCACCCGCCATCACGGTACAGAGAGGTCGAATAGGGATCTAAATAAGGCGGATCCCCATTCTGACAGGAAACAACTCAGAGATATGCTGTTCCTAGTGATCAGGAACAGCGATATCTTTGTTCTCCCAGGCAGCCCAGCCCCCACGCAGTTAGAACACACCCAGGGAACACAGTTAACCCCTTGATCACCCCCTAGTGTTAACCCTTTACCTGCCAGTGTCATTTATACATTGATCATTATACAGTACGCAGATTGCCACCATTACCAGTAAAAATATTAAAAAAAATAAAAGTTCATAAATCTATCCCCTATTTTGTAGACGCTATAACTTTTGCGCAAACCAATCGATATATGCTAATCACAATTTTTTTTTACAAGAAATATATAGAAGAATATATATTGGCCTAAACTGATAAATAAATTTGTTTTTTTATATATTTTTTTGGATATGTATTATAGCAGAAAGTTAAAAATGTTTTTTTGTTTATAGCGTAAAAAATAAAAAACGCAGAGGTTATCAAATACCACCAAAAGAAAGCTCTATTAGTGGAAAAAAATGACATCAATTTTGTTTGGGTACAGCGTCGCATGACCACGCAATTGTCAGTTAAAGCAACACAGTGCCGTATTTCAAATAATGGCCTGGTCATTGAGGGGGTAAAACCTTCCGGGGCTGAAGTATTTAAATAAATTTAGCATAACAAGGAAACTCCATGTGATATTAATCAATTTAATTAATTGACATGAGCTCATTAAATATTGGTAACAGAAAATGCACTTATAAATCAACAAAACAATGGCCATATCGTTTTGTGTAATATGTTTTTCGATCTAACCATTCAGTAATTTTTAGGAGGGAAATGTAATGATACCCCCACTAAGACAACATATAGTATGTGTACAGTACATGGAGAGAGTGAAGAAAAATCGTATACGTTTAAAGGTTTAAGCTTGGGTCTTGGTTGGAAGTTGATTCTTCTACGTGACTGAATTGAATTGAATTTAAGACTATCGTATTGTTCATTAAAGAAATGAGTAATTGTATACTTACTCATAATTGTTGGTTTTGGTTTTTTATTTTAATCCTAATCAAAGATAATCCTGCAATTTTTAAAGCTAGTCGTTCAAGGTGAAGTGTTCTAAGTATGTTTATATCCGTTCAGTTATATCTGACCAGTTCCCAGATCAGTTCCCAGGTTTTATCTCAATCCTCCCCAATTGCTTGGGTTTTGGACTGGCATGTAGAGTGTGGTGGTACACATGCATGGCAGATTTTTATGCTCATACTGGGGCCAACATAGGTAGGAGCCAGTTAGCCTGCCAGAATTCTTTAGAGTATGGGAGGAAAAACGGAGCACTCAGAGGAAGCACACACTAGCACAGGGAGAGTGCTTTAAGTAATTTTTACTATATTTATGATCCTGTACTGTATGAATAGTGTATCCATGTTTGATATTTGCTATACTACTAAGTTGAGCCTATAGTTTTGGACATTTTAGATTAGATGCCGAATAGTATAGAGTTCAGGTGGTAGATGGGTAATGTAATTGTAACAATACTTTATTTATTAATGCAGAAAACTGAGTTTCTTTACACATAGGTCAGACCACTAGAGATCATAGATTTAGCTCAGCAGAATATACAATGAGGCTATATGAGCATTATTGTTAATTATGAAATGCTAAACTGACAGTCACCATCTGCAGCCACTTCCTGAACGCTGCACGCTATCAGATGCTGGACCCGCGGCCCATCGCAGTACTTGGAACTGTGCGTGTTGTCTGGCCGGCGTCATCCGGCACCTGCCCCTGGCAGCTACCTGCTCGGCAGTCTGCTCAGCCACTCTGGATGTATTGGCCGTCACCAGACCCACAGCACTTAGTGGATAAACCACATATGAGGAAGTTCCAACATTTCAGCCATCCACCCGTCCAGATCCACGGATCCGATCGTATTGGTGAGATCAGTCCATTATTATCTTTTGCTTTTACACAGCTGTGTTTTCAGGATCAATCATATTAGTGGGTTTGTTCTGTGATTTTTATACAGTGGACTTATATCCCCTACTGATGATCTCATTTGTCATATGGTATACCTTCTGACCCACATAGGATTCCTTCACAGGACTACCACCTTTTGATACAGCCTCACTTCAGATCTCCTAATTTAACCTGTGCACACCATAGGTCAGCTCGCTCCACACAGTGCATCTCTACTGAGCCCAGTCCCGGTATCTATTTCATGGATAACAGCCCATGAGCTGAATCCAGACACGTCCTAGAGTATTATACCTGGGCCAATCTCCTACTGAGGTTACAGAGTTGTGCATGATCATGGCCGGCCAGTTTGCATGGGGGGTTTGTTTTTATTAGACAACGTTGTCTCTTTTTTACTATGCTATCTGTGGTGGTGTTTTCCATGTATATATTTTTCCATATTTTATATCAGTAATGACCAATAAATCCTTTTCTACATTTTGACCGTGTGGCCCAACAGGAGTTCTTCGGTGTTTTTACACCAATTTTTTCTTTATGTGCTATTTTTTGACTCTGGGGCCTGCATCTTATAAATGAAAGGTCACATGTGCCATACTTATTAAAAGGCACATACAC
>BLSH010175919.1:280230-307116 GCA_018402905.1 Glandirana rugosa
AACACCCCCAAACGCCCGCCCCCCCCGAATAGTCTAAGACCTTTGGGGGAAATTATTCCCCCGGGGATCTAGGGCTGGGGGGGTACACTTGTCCAAACCCCAGTGGTTTTTTCCTCACATCACATTTTTTTTTTTTGGTAATCCGTCAAAAACTGTTCAGGAAATAAAACATAATATCGAGAAAGAAGAAAGAAGAAAGAAGGAGGTAGAAGACGACCGGGCGAGGACGACAAGAAGACGAAGACTGAAGACAAAGAGAGGAAGCAAGAAGACTAAAAGAAGAAGCAGAAGAACAGCAGGAGCGGGCCAGCAGAAGATGGAGGAAGAAAGAAGAAAGAAGAAAGAGCTATAATACAAAATAAAGGACTTGTCAAAAACTGCCTAATGGTTTTTTTTTTTTACACTACACTCCTTTTTTGGTGACCCCAAACCTGTTCACATGGGGGGGTCGGGATCTAGGGGCCCCCTTATTAAAGGGGGTTTCCAGAATCTGATAAGCCCCCCCCGCCCGCAAACCCCCACAAGCACTGGCTAGGCTTGTGGGGAAGAGGCTTTTGTCCCCATCAACATGGGGACAAGGTGCTTTGAGGTGGGAGGGGCAGAGCCCCCCTCCCCCAAAGCATCCATACTCCCCATGTTGAGGGCATGTAGCCTGGTACGGTTCAGGAGGGGGGGCGCTAGCTCATCCCCCCCCCCCACCCTAACCGGCCAGAGCTGCATGCTCGGATAAGGGTCTTGTTTGGATTTTAGGGGGAACCCAACATCAATTTTTTTTAATTTGTCGCAGGGTTCCCCTTAATATCCAAACCAGGCCCAAGGAGCCTGGTTTGGACTGGGGGGGGGGGGGGGCGGACCGCACCCACTTTTTTTTAGCGATTTTTGATATATTCCCGGGAACCGGCAATACATTACAGCCATGATTTTACATTACATTTTTTCCTATGGAAATGTCATTTTGCTCTGGCTATGTTCTACACCTCACAGAGATGCGCTCTTTTACACACAGACTAAGGACACCCCCCAGGCACAATATTTAAAGGAATTTTTCTTTTTTTTTTCACTTTAAGCATTATTAAAATCACTGCTCCTGAAAAAATGATCGATTTAAAAACTTTTTTTTCATTGATACATGTTCCCTAGGGCAGTACCCGGGTCCCCAAACACTTTTTAGGGCATTAACATTGCATATAAGCCTTTAAAATGAGAACTTTTGATTTTTCATGTTCGCGTCCCATTGACTTTAATGGTGTTCGGATGTTCGCCCTGAACCTTTTGTCTGTTTGTCAAACCGGGGGGTTTTCAGCTCATCCCTATTGCCAACATACTCCCTGAGCTACCAAAGTTGTTTTTTTTAATACTGCTTTAGTAACGTAGCTTGATCTCCACTAGACCTTCAGCCCAGCAAATGTCACACATGCAGCTTAGGTCTCTATTGCACCAAAGCCTGGCCTCTGCGGGTTAAGTCAGTTCTTGCACCAGGGAACCTCCTGTAAACCTGTAGAATGAGAGGTTTGGGTTTCTCATAGTTCTTGCCTGCTGGGGAACTCCTTGCTCTCTTATGTCTACAGGGCCACCTGGAACTCATACTGGTCTCCTGCCAAGTAATACTTTAGGCACTGCAGCTTGTACTTTATCTTCCATATATATCCACCTGGCACTTTAACAAAATCCAGCTAGTATCATAATAATTCTCCAAATAGAAGTTTCTTATCTTGCATAGAAGGGTTGGCTGCCACTATTCTGGGTATCTGCATGGCAGCTCTCCCTGTCTATCACCATGAGGTATACGTCACAGGACCAAGCTGTGAGTCTGCACAGGAGAAGACACTCTCTTTCCACCATGAATCAGGGTCTTTCATGACTTTCCATGCACCCTCCTCTATAGCAGAGAGCACACAACCACAGTAAATTATTGTGTATATGGAGATTTTCTATTTGTCCATTATAGGTATTTTTGTCTTTTTCCTAGGATATGTTTAGGACTTTCTTTCTGACATCCTTCATGGTGTTCCTTGAACAGGATGATCGGGCTTTACATGTTTTTATTGGAGATTGCAATTTCAAAAGAATCTCTTATTTTTATACATTGCTTCACAACAAACAAATATCATACATGCTTTTTCTTCTCATTTCGCCATACAGCATCTTTTATTACTTCACTGATTATTCATCCATTTTTTGTTTTTCCTTTTATTGTCATCACTACATTACATTTATTTATGATCATCATTTATTTAATTTTTATTCTCTATTTTCACTAAAAGATTTTTCACTTCTTTCATTTTTAATCCTTATTTCACATTTTCCATTTTGCATTACTTTTCAGCATTATTCCTCTGCACTATTCCTTTTATATCTTCCTCTCACATATTGTCAGCTTTCTTTCATTTTTCATTTCTCATAAATTCACTTCATCACCTTAATCCCTTGCACATGTTCACCTTCTCATTTGCATGGCCATTGTTGCATAAGTTCTTCCATCCTGCCTCTGCCATTTACCTCTACGACTAATCCCCAGTGAGTGGGGCAAAACATATCAGAGGATATGACGTGCTGTGCAAGGCTGAGGCCAGCTTATATTTTTTTCTTTCAAAACATTCACCTGGAGGTATCTCTATTAATAATTACCTGGGTATATGTGCACAATTCCACCAGGATGCCTATCAGGCCCTTTGCTGATAATACCTGTTTGTACATTGGATGCATGTACTGTGATTATTCTCTTCTTATTTCAAGCTTGTATTATTTCTATAGTGGTGTGTATCTACTGTATATGCTTAAGGTTAATGTTGTGATAAGCTGGTTGCAGTATTTCTTCTACTTCCAAATCATTTATTTAGATTACTGACTGATTTCTCAGGAAGCACTGCTAAATTTATTATCTTACCACTCTTCAACTTAGCGAAGGTTCTGGCTCTCGTGTTCACCTACAGGTTTAGCACAATATCCTGTTTGGGGAGGGCCATTTCTCATATTTCCCCCTTTCAAAAGAGGGCTATACTATGTAATACAAATAGATATTTTTGACAATCCAATATAATCTTACTTTAACCACTTACCAACCGGAAGGTTTTCCAGCTTTAGGACCAGAGCACTTTTTGCGATTCGGCACTGCGTCGCTTTAACTGACAATTGCGCGGTCGTGCGACGTTGCACCCAAGCAAAATTTGTGTCCTTTTTTTCCCACAAATAGAGCTTTCTTTTGGTGGTATTTGATTGCCTCTGCGTCATTTCTGATCGCCGCTATAAACAAAAGAAGAGCGACCATTTTGCAAAAAAACCCAAATTTCTTACTTTTTGCTAAAATTCAAATCCAAAAAAAAAAAATATATAAAAAAACATTTTTTTCACCGGTTTTGGCCGATTTATATTCTTCCTCATATTTGTGATAAAAAAAAAATCACAATTGACGTTTATTGATTGGTTTGCGCAAAAGTGGCCGCATTTAGGGATGATGAGAATTCATTTCTGGGGTTTTTATTTTTTTTTATTTTTTACTAGTAATGGCGGCGATCTGCGTTTTTTAGCGGTACTGCGATATTGCAGCGGAGATGTCGGACATTTTTGACACTTTTTTGGGACCAAAGGACATTCAGCGATCAGAAATTTAAATGTCCACTGATTACTGTATACATGTCATTGGCAGTGAAGGGGTTAACCTGCAGGGGGAGATCTAGGGGTTAACTGTGTTCCCTGGGTGTGTTCTTACTGTGGAGGGGTTGGGCTACCATGGGCATGAGAAATCTAATTGATCCCAGTGACAGGGATCAGTAGATCTCCCATGCCTGCACTGTCAGAATGGGGACCCGCCGTGTTTACATCAGCGGTTCCCCGTTCTTTCCCTGTGGCCGCTCATCACGGCTCACCGGCGGACATCGGGTCCGCCTGAGCCGCGGGCACACTCCTCAGAAGTGCGGTGCGTGCGTGCTCCCTAGTGGCTGTTCGCAGATCGCCACCTTTTTACGGCGATTCGCGCTCAGCATCCCAACTGCCGCCATGTAAAGACGGCACGCGGTCGGGAACTAGTTGAAAATCTACTTTCATATAGTGAGCTCTGCCTGTCTGCTGGCCATCTCTTTCCACAACTCCTAGATCTCCTGCATTTATTCCATTGGTTTACTTCCAAATCCTAAAGACTACATATCCATTGATTCCTGTATAGGCTCTGCCTCCTGAAACTCCTCCTCCCAGGACCTCTGTAGTTCATAGGGAAGGCTCTATGACATGTGTAATGGAGCAGTGCAGATTTATATGGCTTAGTGAATAAATGTCACAGAATTCAAGGAAATGTGTGGGGATTCGTCACAAAGTGAGTATACAAACTTTCAAGACTTGAGATTATTAGGAGTAGGCTAGGCATAATTGGAATGCAATGTGGAAATGAACATATAGTTTAAAATTTTGACCATAAATATGCTTAAAATTGTCAACAGCTAGGTTCATACCTGTGTGGCTCTGTGCTGACACAGCAGTTCATTCATTTGAATGGGCTGATCTGAAGAAAGCTCCAGCAGCTCTTTGTGTTGTCCTCATTTGACTCATGGAATAATGATTTGGCATCTCTAGAGTGTGGTGTGCTGCCACCTTTCTTCCTATCACTACATCACGGTGGCGAGCTGGGGTGAATGGGCTGCTGTGCCTCCAGGAAACCGCAGCTCTTCTGAAAATGCGGCCCACGCGGAAACTGCAAGTGCATGGAAACTGTGCTTCATTTTCCGGTGCATGGGGGTGCCATTAGGATTAATGGTACCCTCACGCATCTCCTGAGCGGCAGCATGTTTTTCTGTGCAGGTGGTTACGTCTGCGGGAACAGGTGCGGACCTGCAGCGGCAACCACCCGCACAAGTGTGAACCTAGCCTAATATTTGTATCAAATTTGAAAGGAAAATGTGAAGCAACAAATAAGAGCAGTGAGGTGTTTAACAAATAATTTCAGAGGTATATTTCTGAAGAGAGTTTTATATCTAACATAAATATACTTGCAGCAATAACTGCTACTGTCAAGTATCTGCTAGATATACATACAGTAGCTGCGTAGTGCAGTGTTTTCAATACCTTAGATCTGCACTGATTTGTGATTATGCTGCAGAGAATCTGTCACACTGTCATCTCATTTTCATTGTATTTTTCCTAGAGGACTGCATGCAAATATTTCTCTTATGTTCATGGTTTTCCAGGGATTTGTAAGACACAATCAAGTGCATTAACTGCTTTTTTCTTGTCTTATTGTAAAAATGATGGTTCCAGACTTTAAACAGCAGATGGCACTACATCACATTATTTAAATATGAAAAGAATCAACTACCTTTAGCGCTACAGAAGAACGATACATTCATCATGACACCTTGTGTACTCATTCTCAGACTCTCTTGCAAAATTTGTTCTTGTTTGTTATTTAACAGTTTTTTATTTTCCAGAGAGGATTTCTTGGGAGACATCTCCAAATTGTGTATTTTTGTTTTGGTACTGCTTCAAATCTGGAATAGAATATATTGTTCATTGCTCTTTTGTCCTGCATAGGTAATGTTTTGTTTACAGCAGCATGATCATAACTGATAGAAGATATTCTCAAAGAAACTTTATTTAGAAAATTTGAATATAATTTTTAAGGATCAGATGCAATACATATAGAAACTACAATTAAAGGTAAATAGAACAGTCAAGCATACATGAGGGGGAGTCCTGGGAGGAAAGTCTCAATATACTCATGAACTAATGTAAGCTGATCCCATGGTGTTCTGGTTCTAGATTGCATGACCTGGAGCCGTAGCAGCAATACAATAGGACCTGATGTCATCAGAACCTTTAGCCATAGTAAGCAGACGAATTGTTCACCCACAGTACAGAGTTAATGCTGGTCACCTCGAGCCAGAGTGGCAAGTGCCACTGGAGTATCCCTAATATGTGCAGTACGTGCAGTGCACAAGGGTGTCAAGGGGGAAGGGGCCCACTGTACACTCACTGCATACACGTTGATTCAGAAAACGGCTGACAACGCTGTCCTTTAAGCGGCTGCAGCCCCACCTGTCAGGCTGGTGCCAATAGCCAATGCGTAAGACAGGTTTTTCTTCATCAGTCTCCACAAACTATTCCAAATATTAAAAGGTATATAAAATATACAAAAACAAATAAGGCCTCATACACACGGGCATATCTTTAAAAATAAACAAAACGTCGGGCCTGACGTCAAGGAAAAAAATTGGCGTTTTTTGGCGTTATGCATCGGCGTTAGTGAGCATTAGTGAGCGTCGGCGTCAATAGGCGTTTTTTTAAAAAAAATCATCCCTCTGCTATTTTTCAACCTAAAAATGTCGGCGTCAAAAAACACCGGAAAACGCCGGTACAATATTAGTTGGCGTTAGATGGCGTTTTGCGGCGTCGGCGTAAAAAAATGCCAAAACGTTACAGCCTCAGAACGCGATGGCCGTGGGTTCTACTTTCAGCTCACTAACGCCGACGCCATCTACAGCTCAAAAATGCTGAAGTTTTTATGGGGCCATTGACTAACATGGAGAGCTGCAAAAAACGCCAGAAAACGCCGGCGTCAAAAAACGTCCGTGTGTATGAGGCCTTATAGTTTGCAGTCTAAGGCTGGGTTCACACGATTGCGATGCCAGACATTGCATGTGATTCGCACCGCATTGCTGTGCACATCACATAAGATGTATGTGCGATGCAAATTCAGAAATACAGTTTGTATGGCTGAATTTGCATTGCATTCAGACCAAAATGATGCAGGACCCTTTTATTGGTCCTCACTGGAATCTGATTGCATGGGTGTTCAGAGGTGATTAACCACTTAAGGACCGGAAGGATTTCCAGCTTTAGGACCGGAGCCCTTTTTGCGATTCGGCACTGCGTCACTTTAACTGACAATTGCGCGGTCGTGCGACGTTGTACCCAAACGAAATTTGCGTCCTTTTTTTCCACAAATAGAGCTTTCTTTTGGTGGTATTTGATCACCGCTGCGTCATTTCTGATCGCCGCTATAAACAAAAGAAGAGCGACAATTTTGCAAAAAAAAAAACAAATTTCTTACTTTTTGCTAAAATACAAATCCAAAAAAAAAATATAAAAAAACATTTTTTTCACCGTTTTTGGCCGATTTATATTCTTCCTCACATTTGCGATAAAAATATCGCAATCGGCGTTTATTGATTGGTTTGCGCAAAAGTGGTCGCGTTTACGGATGATGAGAATTCATTTTTGGGGTTTTTATTTTTTTTTTATCTTTTACTAATAATGGCGGCGATCTGCGATTTTTAGCGGTACTGCGATATTTCAGCGGACATGTCGGAACATTTTGACACTTTTTTGGGACCATTGGCATCTATACAGCGATCAGTGCTATAAAAATGCACTGATTACTGTGTAAATGCCATTGGCAGTGAAGGGGTTAACCTGCAGGGGGCGCTCTAAGGGTTAACTATGTTCCCTGGGCGTGTTCTAACTGTATGGGGGCTGCCCTAGCTGGGGAAGGGAAGTGGTCACAGCCTCCACGTACAGGAAGGCTGTGATCACAGCCCTTCCCCCTCACACAGAGCAGAGGTCCGTGTTTACTTACACGGACCTCCGTTCTTTCACTCTGGGGGGGGCACCGCGGGTGGCTGGCGGCAATCGAAGCCGCCGCACCCGCTCCCTGGCCCTCCCCGGACACAGTGAGCGCGCGGGCGCGCCTCCGGCAGCGTGCGCGCGCTCACTGTGCGCGATCTGGCGGCCGCCGTCATATGACGGCGATTCACCTTACAGCGCCACTTTGCCGCCGTCAATTGCCGATTGATGGTCGGCAAGTGGTTAAACAGTTCGCACTGTGTTCTGCAAACTGTCATTAACTTTACATTGACACCTGCAGCGGTTCGCAGAGAGCAGTTTGAACTGCCTGCGCGTCTGGTGCCATGCGGGAAACCGCACAGGAATCGCTGTGGTTCCCGCATGGCATCAATGTGAAGCCAGCCTCAAGGTCTGAGTGATGTGATGCACAGGTGTTTGTTGCAAATCAATGTCTGGCACTGATCACAGGTAAACATCAGAGTCGTGTGGTGAGGCTAGTATCAGAGTTAAATTAGTAAACTATGAGAACTAATGAAAGTGTCATATATAATCTATATAATAAAATAAAAGAACCTGAACCATTCTCTGATTATATAGATTATATATAGCACCTTCATTAGTTCTCATAGTTTACTAATTTAACCAGCATAAGGACTTGTTTTAGCATATGTAAAACCACACATGTGAGGTATCGCCACAAATGTTAGATCAAGAGCAATGATTTTAGCACTAGACCTCCTCTGTAACTCTAAACATGTAACCTGTAAAAAATTTTAAAGCGTTGCTATGGAGAGTTTTAAGTACTGAAGTTTGGTGCCATTCCACAAGTGTGTGCAATTTTAAAGCGTGACATGTTAGGTCTCCATTTACTATCTATTAATCTTTCACATTATACAAAAATAAATTTGGCTAACTTGAGTGTTTTTTTTTATTTTTTTTTTTATTGATGAAACTTTTTTTCCAAAAAACATGTTTGAAAAATTGCTTCGCAAATACTGTGTGACATAAAAAGTTGCAACAACCATCATTTTATTCCCTAGGGTGTCTGCTAATATATATATATATATATATATATATATATATATATATATATATATATATATATAATGTTTGGGTGTTCTGAGTAGTTTTCTACCAAAAAAAAAATATGATTTTTACATGTCAGAATTGGCCTAGGTGGCAAGTGGTTAATTACTCTAAGAAAGTAATTATTATATATTGTTTTTAAGGTAATTTACTATATTTTTAAAAACTGTACTCAAGCAGATGGCTTAACAGACAAATGACTAAAGTTTAAAGTTATAACTTCAAACCGGTAATTTCACAGTAAATAATAAATAATATAAATAATAACTTATTATGTTATAACATATAGCATAATAATATATTATTTAGCTTTATTGAAAACGTACCTTTTCAGCAACAGCAGATTCTCCCTCTTAATTGTGAGAGAAAAACATGGAATTATGGGTAAACCTTATACCCATAACCCCTATTTTTTCCTTGTAGTTAAGAGGGTTGGGCTGGAAGGGAGCATTTGTCTTTTAGACACATGCCCCTTTCTATGACACTGCAGTGAGATTAGAGCCTCCCCTGCAGCATTTTTATTGGACAGCTTGGACCAATGGTACTTTACCATTGGTCCAAGGCCCCAAGTGGTCCATTGAGCTCAGTACCTCTGCAGCAGACTGAGAGGATGAGCTCACAGTGCCTCTGACTTCTTGTCAAACAACATATGCCAGGTTGTATTTAAACTGGCCGCACTGTATGCCGCTTCTAATAGGCTGCGCAAGGAGCCCTGTATCTCCAGAACCATAGGTGCCAGTCGCCCCAAATTGTGACCAGTGGTGGGGTAGAACTTTGGCTACCCACCCCCCAGATCACTGAGCTATGACCCTCAAAGCCCTATCATTTTTTTTTTTTTTAATGTTCATGGCAGGTGAGGCTCTGCCCCACCTGCCTCCTCTGACTGCATGTCCCTGATAAACATTCATATGGTCCAGAGTCTGGACAAAGGAAGGGGAAGGGCAACTTATGATCTTGCACACAGACCAACTACATTCAGAAAACAACAAAAATATGCTAACTAATGTATACAAAGCTTTAATGCCTCCTGCTCTAATGCCATACTAATCATTTAAATTAACTTAGCTTTGAAGTTTAAGTTCTAACTAATGAATGACTTGCAGACAATATAATTAGACCTGTTGTTTAACAATGGAAGCAGATATCCTCATCTCAATGCTTTTTTTGAACCGGTCAGTAAAATGATTGCTTAAGCAAGTTTATGTACTAATATTGATTTACTTTCATTGCAGATACTTGTATATCAGTGTGTCCTGTCGCACTGTTGACAGGAGCCTTTGAGTGCTCCAGCTATTATGCCTTTCCTCGTAGTCTGCAATAAGGACATGTGTAGGTGGATCAACCAGCCAACAGTGTAGGCAGACAAGCTTATCGACTCTGAGGGTTGGAAAGACTAAAGCATGATCTACATCTAACAAATGTAGTACTTTAGTCATTTTATGTACACAGCATTTTTTATACTTTACAGATGATGGAAGTGCTTCTCAAATGCACACCTGGAAAAGAGACAGCATTCCAAGTTTGTGCAATATAGTAAAATAGTGTCCCACAGCCACTCAACTAATAATAAAAAGACAAAATATAAAATTCAAACATTGCAAATAGAATGCAAAAAGTTCAATAATAATTGTGACACTCAATAGCCCTTATAAGCGTAACTAACCTCCTGTGGACTGAAGCAGAAAGACTTAAAGGAGATGTCCTCAGCATACAGGAAACTCACTTCTCAGCTAACAAAGCCCCGAACTGCTCCCATTGAATGTACCCCCATGTCTTTTGCGCCAATACGAACACAAAACACAATGGGGTGCTTATCGCCATTCGTGACTCCATTGCCTTGACATTACAGGAAGTAATTACCGATCCTAACAGATGCTTTGTTATACTAGTATGCACATTGAATAACACACTGTATACTATTGTCTCACTCTGCGCACCTAACAAAGGTCAACTTCCTTTTATGAGGAAACTCCTTAAAAAGATCACCCTGGTTCGCCAGGGTAATCTCTTATTGCTTGGCGACTTCAACCTAGTTCCCGATTCCTCACTAGACAGGTCCAAATCTACCCATAGCAAGAAAACGACCCTTAAAAATCTTTTACACACGGAATCGCTATATGATACATGGAGATGCTGGAGAAAGGGACTATACCTTTTTTTCAGCCCCCCATAAGTCATACACAAGAATTGACCTAGCCCTTACAGACCTCCACACCCTCCACCTAGTCCAATCGGCAACAATTGAAAGTATTATCTGGTCAGATCACGCCCCAATAACATTAACGATATCTGAACAATATAATGACACCCTCTGGCATAATAACACGCAATTTTTCCAGCAGGAATCGCACCGGGAAGGGGTCGCCAAGCATCTGCAGGAATTTTTTAGTTTTAACAAAACCGAGAACAGCGATATTGCCAATGTCTGGTGCACACATAAAGCCTATGTGAGAGGTATCCTCTTACAAATAGCCTCCCGGCACAAAAAAAAAAGAATGCACACACTAAATCCCCTCCTAGCGCAAATTGCAGCCCTGGACAGACAGAATAAACAGACAGAATAAACAATCTATTTCTCAAGGCAATATAGATAAACTAAATCAACTTGGAACAGAACTCAAACAAATCCTATCACAAGAACACGAGAAACATCTCAGGTACTTAAAAATCCCCTTTTATTTATATGGGAATAAAGCAGGTAAAAAGCTAGCGAGACAAATACAAATTAAACATGCAAAAAGGAGAATAACACATATGACAAATCCCACGACTGGACATTCAGTCCAGCACCCTAAAGTAATAGCAGATATCTTTAAATCGTATTATGAAGCCCTGTATAACCTCAAAAGTGACCCTAAAACAATCCAACCAACCCAAGAAAAAATACAGAAATTCTTAGATACACTGCACCTCCCTAAAATCACTCCTGAGCAATCAGAACAGCTAAATACCCCCTTCACTGCCAAAGAGCTGGATAAAGTCTTTCAGCATCTAACGGCAAATAAATCTCCAGGACCGGACGGTCTGTCAGCAGAGTATTACTGCACATTTAAAGGCATACTCATTCCCCAGCTACTGGAACTATATAACAACATAGCTTCCTCTGAGACTCCTCCTAGAGAAATGCTCAAAGCGATAATCGTAACTCTCCCTAAACCCGGGAAAAAAGCAGACTCCCCACAAAACTTTAGTCCGATCTCCCTTCTAAATGTCAATCTCAAAATATACGCAAAACGAATCGCTAACCGACTTGCCATGATTACCCCCCATCTAATAGATCCAGACCAAGTGGGATTTGTCCTTAATAGGCAAGCACCTGATGGCACCAGGAGAATGTTAAATTTACAAAAATTAGCAAAACGCCGTAAAACACCAACAGCTTTCATAGCTTTTGATGCGGAAAAGGCCTGTGATAGGGTCCACTGGGGGTACATGATGGCGACCCTTTCACAATTCGGAATAACAGGCTTCATTAAATATGCTATATCAGCACTTTACACTAAACCTTCAGCACAGGTCTACACAGCCTCAGCCCTATAAGAGGATTTCCCCATAACAAATGGAACACGCCAGGGCTGCCCATTATTTTCACTTTAGTGATGGAGCCCTTAGCAACAGCAATAAGGAAATCCCCGGATATATCAGGAATAGAAATAGGGGACAAGTTCTATGCCATAGGACTTTTCGCCGATGATGTTATACTCACCTTAACCAAACTAGAACACTCCATCCTAGCAGTCAATGATCTCATAAACAAATTTGGCGAACTCTCCTACTATAAAATCAACATAGCCAAATGTCAAGCGCTGCCAATAAATTTAAACAACAACATTAAAATGAAAATGAAAGTCATTCTCATGCAATTGGGACTCTACAACAATACAATACCTAGGCATACAAATAGCTAATAATTCACAAGCACTTTACGCTGTCAATTACAAAACACTATTAGGGTCTGTCCAATCCGAACTATCGCGACTAAACAATAGCAGCTGCCTCCAAACTACCACTCAATATACAGGACTGCCCTTCCATTCAAGCCTCTTTAAATGCATGGGTAGACTTACTAAAACTAAGCACTGAAACCACCCAACTTCAGTTAACTGAAGCCCCCCTCCAGATATTTGAATTCCTGATCCCCAACTTCTCGGTTCAGACATGGATTACACATCTTGGAACTCAATATCAGACGAACAAAAACAGAGAGATACCCATAGAAGCAACCAAATTAGACACCTCCTAAAAGCATCCCAGTATTCCATCATACACATAGATAAAAACCTATGGGATTTCTACCACAACCACTCCAACGTCAAAGCAGGCATCTCACGTATTTACGCAATGCTACAAAAGGACACCCCTATTAAACAAACACAGTCCATTCAGAATTGGGAAAGAGATTTAGAGAAGTCATATACGGAACTTCAGTGGTCAAAGGCACTACAAAACACTTTAAAAGCAACTCACTGCGTTCTCCACTGGGAAAATGTCTACAAATTGACCTATAGGTGGTATCTAACCCCAGTGCGCCTAGGGCGCATGTATCCTGACTCCTCCACAGATTGCTGGCGCAAATGTGGACAGAGAGGGCACCTACTACATATCCTGTGGCATTGTCCATCAGTAACTAGCTCTTGGCAAGCTACATTTAAATTGATATCTAAAGTTGCAGGCCTTAAGGTCCAACCTTCCCCAGATCTAGCTATTCTTAGTTTAACAATAGAACAATTCCCTCTAGGGATTAGACAAGTAATAATACACATCTTATACGCAGCTAGATTAACGATTATGCATAATTGGAAAAAAGACCTAGCCCCCAATATAGAAGAAGTCATTTCCAGAACAAAAATTCAATGCTCTCACAAATCTGCCTTTGCAAGGGCAAATAATAAAACTGAGAAGTTTCTCCAAACCTGGAAGAGTTGGACTACTCTCTTTAATAATTAAACCATTCTCTTTGGAAGGAGAGAGAGACACCCTGACATCTTGAACAGCTATGGTAGTGCACTGGTATGGGCATGTAGTAGCAGTCCTGACAATGACTCATCAGGCTGCTACTTTGTTTAAATTGTACATTTATTGTTTATATAAGTGTTACTGAATCATCCATCCGCTTTATTTTACAATGCTGATATACTGTATGAGAAATTATTACTAAGGCTAATCACACATCAGCCTGTCCACAGTATGTACCCATTGGGGTGGCAGGAACTTCCTGGTGAGAGTAGGAAGATATACCCTTTATGTTTACCTAGAATAATGATATTACCATAACTCTGTACGTATATATCGTATATATGACAGGGCGTTATAGAGACATGAGAAGTACCCACATAGAAATTCCTGATGATATTGTTGGAGTGCTCTGTAAGACACGGACTGGATGAATATTTCTTATGCAATTGTTATAATTGTTATAACTTCAATAAAAAAAATTATTAAATAATACTTGTGACACATTAATTTAAAATTGCATAGATATGTGAGTCCATTCTCACTAGTACTGCTTGATTAATTGTACTGATCAACTGAATAGTCCTCAATCATGAAGTGATTTTAAATAATAAAGTCCCGCACCTCCTGGTGCTAACAAAGTGCTAGTAGACAAATCCACACGTGTCACCACAGTGCTCCCAGAACCCTCACCTTCATATAAAAATATATGCGTCAAACAATATTAGAAGATGGATAATGAAGAAAGGATTGGAGGTAACAAAGGACTTTAATGGTACGTAATAGACTTACAACATAAAAAGTTTTTATATAATATGGTTGTAAGTCTATTACATACCGTTAAAGTCCTTTGTTGCCTCCAATATTCATTGCCTATAATTTGAAAAGGACGTGGGTACTGTATCCATAATATTTACAAGTGGCTTCAATAATACTAGAAGATGATATGCTGACCTCCAATTCACTCAGAGTTCTCCAGATGTCATCACAGATATCCCTAATTTAATGAGGTACTGGTCCCTTTAAGGCTCCAAATGCCTCATACGAATGCCAACATGTCAGAGAAAAATATATAGAAAGCCTCCCATGGTGTAGAATTTAAAAATATATCAGTTTATTTGTTTAAAATTGCACTTACAAGATAAAACTTATTAAAATGCCACAAATATATCAGGGACGATGGACAGAGTAACCTCTTTCGTCACTTCCAGTTTGCGACTACTTCCGAGACACTCTATGCATTACATCACTTCACGTGACTTCTTCAGGTCCTTGGATTTGTTTTATATGAAGGTGAGAGTTCTGGGAGCACTGTGATGACACGTCTGGATTTGTCTACTAGCACTTTGTTAGCACCAGAAGGTGTGGGACTTTGGGACTATTATTTAAAATCACTTTATTATTGAGGACTGTTCAGTTGATCATTATAATTAATCATGCAGTGCTAGTGAGAATGGACTCGCATATCTATATATAAATAAAGGAAATGTGCAAAAGGAAAGAGCAGAAAGCAGTCTACCTGACCAGTAGTATAAACGAAATTCAAAAAGACAGTGCTGCGCTAAACATTGACTTAAAGACAAAAAATATTAAATATTAAAATCATTAGTGAACAACCACAAGGGGCAAGAACATGCTCCTGCGGGTATAATATAAAGTGCTAGTGTCTCATACAATAAATGCATACACAAATAAACAAAAAAAGGAAAATGTATTGGTTAAAGGTGAAAAATTAGTCTCTAGTGAAAAAGTCCCAAAGGGTGGAGAAACTTCAACAGACAATTTTACTGTGAAATACAATATCTTCAACTTTCGTGATTCACCAATGCCACCACCGACAGGGAGTGCCAAGATGTCTGCTTACCAGATAAGTTGGATTCACGTGACCATACTGCCAGCAAATCAATCGGACTTATGTGGGATGTGGGGTGCCTTTTCCTGCCCCCCACCTGTGGGTCCAGTGGATTACTCAACTAACCAGAGTTTAGTCCATCGGTTCGATCATATGGTGGTGATCCATTGGGTTTATCCCACATAAGTCCGATTGATTTTCTGGCCGTATGGTCATGTGAATCCAACTTTTCTGGTAAGCAGACATCTTGGCACTCCTTGTCGGTGGTGGCATTGGTGAATCACGGAAGTTGGAGATATTGTATTTCACTGGAAACTTGTCTGTTGAAGTTTCTTCACCCTTAGGGACTTTTTCACTAGAGACTCTTTTTTCACCTTTAACCAATACATTTTCTTTTTTTGTTTATTTGTGTATGCACTTTATTTACATGTATGAGACACTAGCACTTTATATTATACCCACAGGAGCATGTTCTTGCCCCTTGTGGTTGTTCACTAATGATTTTAATATTTAATATTTTTTGTCTTTAACCACTTCAGCCCCGGAAGGATTTCCAGCTTTAGGACCGGAGCTCTTTTTGCGATTCGGCACTGCGTCGCTTTAACTGAAAATTGCGCGGTCATGCGGCGTTGTACCCAAACGAAATTTGCGTCCTTTTTTTCCCACAAATAGAGCTTTCTTTTGGTGGTATTTGATCCCCTCTGCGTCATTTCTGATCGCCACTATAAACAAAAGAAGAGCGACAATTTTGCAAAAAAACCCAAATTTCTTACTTTTTGCTAGAATACAAATCCAAAAAAAAAAAATTAAAAAACATTTTTTTTCACTGTTTTTGGCCGATTTACATTCTTCCTCATATTTGCGATAAAAAAAATTGCAATCTGCGTTTATTGATTGGTGTGCGCAAAAGTGGTCGCGTTTACGGATGATGAGAATTCATTTTTGGGTTTTTTTTTTGTTTTTTTTACTAGTAATGGCGGTGATCTGCGATTTTTAGCGGTACTGCGATATTGCAGTGGACATGTCGGACTATTTTGACACTTTTTTGGGACCATTGGCATTTATACAGCGATCAGTGCTATAAAAATGCACTGATTACTGTGTAAATGCCATTGGCAGTGAAGGGGTTAACCTGCAGGGGGCGCTCTAAGGGTTAACTATGTTCCCTGGGCGTGTTCTAACTGTGTGGGGACTGCCCTAGCTGGGGAAGGGAAGTGGTCACAGCCTTCGTATACAGGAAGGCTATGATCACAGCCCTTCCCCCTTCACAGAACGGAGGTCCGTGTTTACATACACGGACCTCCGTTCTTTCGCTCCGGGGGGGGCATCGCGGGTAGCCGGCGGCAATCGAAGCCGCCGCACCCGCTCCCTGGCCCTCTCCGAACACAGTGAGCGCGCGGGCGTGCCTCCGGCGTCGCACGCGTGCTCACAGTGTGCGTTATCGCAGCCGCCGTCGTATGACGGCGATTTGCGATAACGAGCCACTTTGCCGCCGTCAACCTGCGGTTGGCGGTCGGCAAGTGGTTATAGTACAACTAAATGCAAAATACATATTTTAGTAAATCCTCATATAACTACCTGACAGTTACACATGGTAATAAACATAATAACTGAAATGATTATTTCCCTACCATGTACAGTAGCCGTGATTGGGATCTATAATCCCCTCCATCAGTTCTCCTTAGCTGTATAGTGTAGTGATAATGGGAGGAGTTCTGCAGAGGTCAGCTGTAATTTCCTGTCAGTGAAATAGCTGTTCTATCCCACAGACATCCAGACTTCTATGATGCTCAGTCTGTTTTACATAACACACACTCATCTGCTGGTCAATAGCTGGGTGTGTGCTATGTAACCACACCATACAATAGTATAGGTTACTTTGCACACAGGTATGTCTAGTAATCTGTGTGCTTCTCTCTGTCTGCACTCCTTTGATCATTTGTAAACTGGCAGAACAGAAGGAGCTAGGAGCTAGAGCAGTGGGCAGGCAAAGGCAGGACATAGGTGGGAGTGGGCGGGGCTTCACAGGCCGATCGTGGACAGAGCCTAATCATGATTCTATGTAGAATGAAATCCCTTAGCTTCCCATGTGGTACAAAGCCCCCCCAGTGATATCAGGACTTTTTTTTTGCAGAGAGAATAGACACAAATGGGGACAACATGAGTCTAACACAGGCAATTCAAAATATAAAGTTGTCACCTCACTAAAGGAAGTGCACATGAGAGCTGGAGACAAGGTAGATATCTCAACATCCTTACTGCTTTTTGCAAAACAATCAGTGACATGTTTAACAGACTGTATAGGTGCATAACATATTGATTTCTTCATTTTGACCATAGTCCTACTTTAAGTCAATGTTTAGCGCAGCACTGTCTTTTTGAATCACATGTCTATATAGTTTTTTATTCATGTGTCAAAATTGTTATTATTTACACTGTTTGAATATTTTGTTTTTTCATTATTAGTTGAGTGGCTGCGCAACAAGTGGCAATTGAATACATTTTTCTGAGTATTACCTTTGGCATATTGAATTTTAAGTATCCCTATTTTCACTTATTCTATTAGAGTGATTGGATTTACATATACAGTATCTCACAAAAGTGAGTACACCCCTCACATTTTTGTAAATATTTTATTCTATCTTTTCATGTGACAACACTGAAGAAATGACACTTTACTACAATGTAAAGTAGTGAGTGTACAGCTTGTATAACAGTGTAAATTTGCTATCCCCTCAAAATCACTCAACACACATCCTTTAATGTCTAAGCCGCTGGCAACCAAAGTGAGTACACCCCTAAGTGAAAATGTCCAAATTGGGCCCAATTAGCCATTTTCCCTCCCCGGTGTCATGGGACTCATTAGTGTTACATGGTCTCAGGTGTGAATGGGGAAAAGGTGTGTTAAATTTGGTATTATCGCCCTCACTCTCTCAGACTGGTCACTGGAAGTTCAACATGGCACCTCATGGCAAAGAACTCTCTGAGGATCTAAAAAAAAAAAGAATTGCTGCTCTACATAAAGATGGCCTAGGCTATAAGAAGATTGGCAAGACCCTGAAACTGAGCTGCAGCATGGTGGACAAGACCATACAGCGGTTTAACAGGACAGGTTCCACTCAGAACAGGCCTCCCGATGGTCAACCAAAGAATTTGAGTGCACATGCTCAGTGTCAGAGGTTGAAGGGGTGGGGGGTCAGCCTGTCAGTGCTCAGACCATACGCCACACAAATTGGTCTGCATAGCCGTCGTTCCCAGAAGGAAGCCTCTTCTAAAGATTATGCACATGAAAGCCCGCAAACAGTTTGCTGGAGACAAGCAGACTAAGGACATGGATTACTAAAACCATGTCCTGTGGTCTGATGAGACCAAGATAAACTTATTTGGTTCAGATGGTGTCAAGCGTGTGTGGTGGCAACCAGGTGAGGAGTACAAAGACAAGTGTGTCTTGCCTACAATAAACACCATATAAAAAACAGCTACCCGAGTAGATCAAAATGATAAGTGTATAAATTGGGGTGACATCAGTACGACGTCATATCTCCCAGGCAAAGGTTCACCCACATGTTGAGTGCAGTACCAAAGGCTATACAGGCATAAAAAAACAAAGGACGTGAGAACACACAAAAAGAGCCTTTCAGGAACTGAATGCCATAAAAATTAACTTTTATTGGAAAGTTTAAAATGCCAATATAATCAAATACAAACAATCACCATCCATGCAATAAAAATGATCAAAAATGACAACGTTGTCAAAACAGAGAGGATACAGCCGGCATCATACACCATACATCTACCACTCTCACAACACTCACAACTCAGGATCTGTGAGATTGATTCAAAGTCCAAAAGTAAACCACAATAAATGATGGAAATTAATGGAATTGGATACAGATCGTAAGTGTATGGGACTTGATGGAATCAATTTGCACAGCTGTGGGTGGGTGTTGGGAACAGTTGTCCCAAAGGCTTTTAGCCCTGCTAGAAACTGGAAGGTAGAAATGTCATTAATGACAGATGACTGTCATGGTTAGGGTCATGTGTAAACCAGTATCCTTCACCTTTAGACAGAGTAAACTGACACAAGCTGTGTAATGAATGCCGAACAGTGGAGACCGGGTAAGGTTCACGCTGACAGGCCACTCTAGGATATGAGCAGATACAGGAAGTGGAAGGAAGGATCGGTATAAGTCACCATGGCTCACCAGTCCTTGTCATATGTAGCAGAGTGCATGCCAATCTCCTTTACCGTGGCTGTGTATCCTCCATGTCTGGAAGCCCGGTTGAGCAGTGAAGGTTCCAGGGGTACTCTTGCGGCTTGTAGTCATCCAGCATTCACATGGGGGGGTGGGAGGGGCTGGCTGGATAATCCCGACTGTGAGAGGTGCCGCTAATTTGACGCATTTCGTCCGCCAATCGTCAGGCTTTCTCAAAGTGGAGGGGCTGAAGAGAGTGTCCTTAAATAGTGGTTTCTAAAGTCACGTAATTACAGTTCAGATCCACAAGAGGTCCTCACCATTCAGACACCATCCATGCTGTTCACCAACCAGGAGTCTGGATTATAGCATATGCTAATCTGGCACGATACCACCTACTAAATGTGAAAATTAAATCTAAATTAAAAAAAGAAAGAGAACAGAACACTGCACACAGGGAAGACACGGGCAGGATCAAGTGTGAAATCCAGGCAATGTTCAACCCTAACTGGAAGTGGACACCCAATGACACTAAGGTGGTCAGAATGAGTATCCACCCTTTTTGAACCTATAGCTGTGTTGATTAGAACTGAAGAAGAGTAATCAATTGATAATAGTCATATTTATGAAAAGTGTTCCAACAGTGACCGTTGAAAACTAATACGAGTCTTGCCTACAGTCAAGCATGGTGGTGGGAGTGTCATGGTCTGGGGCTGCATGAATGCTGACAGCACTGGGGGGCTACAGTTCATTGAGTGAACCATGAATGCCAACATGTACTGTGACATACTGAAGCAGAGCATGATCCCCTCCCTTCAGAGACTGGGCCACAGGGAAGTATTCTAACATGATAACGACCCCAAACTAAATTCCAAGACGACCACTGCCTTACTAAAGAAGCTGAGGGTACTGGCTAAGCAGGTCTCCAGACCTAAACCCTATTGAGCATCTGTGGGGCATCCTCAAACACAAGGTGAAGGAGTGCAAAGTCTCTAACATCCACCAGCTCCGTGATGTCATCACGAAGGAGAGGAAGAGGACTCCACTGGCAATCTGTGAAGCTCTAGTGAACTCCATGCCCAAAAGGGTTAAGGCAGTGCTGGAAAATAATGGTGGCCACAAAAAATATTGACACTTTGGGCCCAATTTGGGGGTGTACTCACTTTTGTTGCCAAAGGTTTAGATATTAACGGCTGTGTGTTGAGTTATTTTGAGGGGACAGCACATTTACACTGTTATACAAGCTGTAAATATATATAGCATTTTTTAGGTTGAACATGGCAGAAATCTCACAGCACTTCCAGTGGCTCAAACAGAACCCGCCCTGCACATTTCTATGGGAGTAGATGAGGGGACGGGGGATGTGCCCAGCCGCACTTGTCTGGCGGCAGCAAACTGCATTCTCCTCACCGCCACACAATGTAGGTTGAAGCTGCTCTTTGAGTAATTTCTGCTTGTAAATTAGCATGTGAGTATATGAATTCCTGAACTCTGCACTCTGTACATAATTCCCTCCTGATCCTGAACCCTGCACCCTGTACATAGAGCATTCCTGAACTTTGCAAATAAGGCAAATAATGCACTTCTGAACTCTTTTGAATCCTGCATTCTGTATGCAGCACACTGCTGAGCCCTGCACTCTGTATGCAGTTCATTCCTGAACTCTGAACTATGTACATATCACACTCCTGAACCCTGTACTCTGTACATTGCCTACTCTTGAGTTCTGAACACTGCATGTAGTGCATTTCTGAACTCTGTACTCTGTACATGACACACTCTTGAATTTTGAACTCTGTAAATAGCGCACTCCTGAACTCTGCACTGTGTATGTAGCGTATTTTTGAGCTGCACACTGTATGTAGTGCACTCCTGAACTCCGTACATAACACACTCCTGAACCCAGCACTCTGTACACTACTGAACTCTGCACTCTGTATATAGTGCACTCCTGAGCTCTGCACTCTATACATAGTGCACTCCTGAACGCCTCATTTTGTGCACAGTGCACTCCTGAACTTTGGACTCGGCACATAACACACTCCTGGACCCTACACTCTGTATGTAGTGCACTCCTGAACTCTGCACTCGGTATGTAGCGCATTCCTGAACTCTGCAATCTGTACATAGTGCACTTCTGAGCCCTGCACTTTGTACACAGTGCACTCCTGAACTCTGCAGACGGCATATAATTCATTCCTGAACCCTGCACTCTGTACACAGCACACACCTGATCCCTGCACTCTGTAGGTAGCACACTTCTGAACCCAGCACTCTGTACACTACTGAACTCTGCACTCTTTATATAGTGCACTCCTGAGCTCTGCACTCTGTACATAGTGCACTCCTGAACACCTCATTTTGTGCACAGTGCACTCCTGAACTTTGGACTCGGCACATAACACACTCCTGGACCCTACACTCTGTATGTAGTGCACTCCTGAACTCTGCACTCGGTATGAAGCGCATTCCTGAACTCTGCACTCCGTACATAGTGCACTTCTGAGCCCTGCACTTTGTACACAGTGCACTCCTGAACTCTGCAGTCGGCAAATAATGCATTCCTGAACCCTGCACTCTGTACACAGCACACACCTGATCCCTGCACTCTGTAGGTAGCACACTTCTGAACTCTGCACTCTGTACATAGTGCACTCCTGAACTCTGTACACAGTACACACCTAAACTCTACACTCTGTACATAGCGCACTCCTAAACACTGCATTTTTTGCGCAGTGCACTCCTGAACTTTGCACTCTGAACATAACACACTCCTGGATCCTACACTCTGTTTGTAGTGCACTCCTGGACTCTGCACTCTGTATTTATGCACTCCTGAACCCTGCACTCTGTACATAGTGCACTCCTGGCCATGTACTATTTACACAGCATACTCTTGAGCTCTGCACTCTGTATGCAATGCCCTCCTGAACTCTGCACTCTGTACATAGCGCACACCTGAACACTGTACTCTGTACACAGCAAGCTCATGAACTCTGCACATAACACACTCCTGAACTCTGCATTCTGTTCACAGAGATAATTCTGAACTATGCACTCTGAACACAGTACACTCCTATACTCTGTACACGGCTCACTCCTGAACTATGCACTCTGTACATAGCACATTCCTGAACCCTCCACTCTGTATATAGCACACTCTCGAGATCTGCACTTTGTACATAGTGCACTCCTGAACTCTACACTCTGTACATAGTGCACACCTGAACACTGCACTCTCTACACAGTACACTTGTGAACTCTGCACTCTGTGTGTAGTGCACTCCTGAACTCTGCACTCTGTATGTAGCACACTCCTAAACTCTGCCCTGTGTATGTAGAGCACTTTTGAGCTCTGTACACTGTACATAGCGCACCCCTTAACTCTGCCCTCTGTATATAACACAATCCTGAATTATGCACATTTTACATAGCAAACTTCTTTACCCTGCACTCTGTACATAACACACTCCTGAACTGTGCACTCTTTATGTAGCACACTCTTATACTGTGTACATAGCAAACTCCTGAACTCTGCCCTTTGTATGCAGCACACTCCTGAACCCTGCCCTCTGTACGTGGTGCACTCCTGAACCATGCACGCTGTATGTAATGCACTTGTGAACCATGTGCTCTGTATGTAATGCACTGTTGAACCCTGCCATCTGTGCATAGTGCATTCCTGAACCTTGCACTCTATGTAACAACTTCTTGCCCTGTACATAACACTCCTGATATTTATACCTAACAAACAAATGTCATAATTGCATAATCAGTTCTGTGGGTGCACTAAAATATAAAGCTTCAGGGTGAGATAGACCCTGTTGCTAACTTGAAAGGTTAAATAAATGCTTTCTCTTGAATGCAGCATTGAAAAGAAATAATTTTCTCCAGTAATACTACTTACAAGATACAGTAGTGATGGGAAGGAAAGCCATTTGTAAAGCTGATTTTACCTAGCAACAGGGTCACTTTAACAACAACATTAGGTTAAATACTTAGGTTTACCTAACAGGTTCACTTTAACCATTTCAGTACCAGGCCAACATGCTTCACTTAAAGTGGAAATAAAGTCACTTTACTTACCTCCTCTCCCCAGGTGCCGATCTTTGGGCATCTTCATTGGCCGGCGTGGGATGAGGCACATGTGCAAGAGTCAGTGATGCAGGTGCAAAGGCACTGTACCAGAATGTAAACTGAGCTGTTTATGCACAGCTCAGTTTGCGTGACACAGAAGACTGAGAGCAGGCAGGTAGGTGTATTCTATTGCTGCCTGCTTGCGGTCTGTTGTAAAAAGTCTTCAGTTTTGCTTTAAACAAACCAAAATTTAGATCTAAAGGCATTTCAAAACTTTCATACCTGTGTAACTTTTACATCACTCAAATCTTTTTCCGCTTTTGTAAACTTTTGATTTGAGATAGAGGGCCTATAATTTATATAAATGTATTATATACTAATTCAATGGTGTGACCCAAAACTGGCATGCTTATTTGTGAGACTGAAATACATATTGCTGTTTTTTTTCACTCGGCTACAGACAATACACTCCCTCAACTTCAACAATGCCAAAATACAGCAAATGCATTCTAAGTGTTTTTCAGTCTACTCTAGGCATAACAGAATGTCCTGAGTTCCACATTTTGTTCGGTGATTTTATTACCTATAATAATAGGTTTCACTTTGCAGTCTCCTAAGGCATGGAATAGAATCGCAATTTGTATAAAATCTAACCTGACCTCTCAACCACATTTAATTGCATGTTCCAATGGCTGAAGACACATTTTAAACATATGAATGGCTTACTGGCAAACAAAATTATTTCTAGCTATTCTAAAGTACAAAATGTACTTTCAAGTGATGGCAATTGTAAATGTAACTTTCTCTACAGTAATGCGCATAGTAAGTGCTTTGTGTATTTTGAAGTGAACATGGTAAATCACAGTGGTGGCTCTATATGCACTCTCTGGATATCAAATGTAGCATAGCAAGAATGGAAATAGCTTACAGTTTATAACGATCTACCTGAATATAGTTTCATCAAAATGAAGACAGAAGATGGATTGATAGATAGATAGATAGATAGATAGATAGATAGATAGATAGATAGATAGATAGATAGATAGATACCAATTCGTCTTCCTCTTGTGACAAGTCTAGTTTCATAACTGTCATGCTGATCTGATAACTTCTACAGTATATTTTCACCTGGCCCAAGTATGCAGTTCAGGAGTTCGGACATTTTTAATGACTTCTCTTCTCTGGCTGCATGCTTTTTACAGGTCAGGGACTCAAAGTATTGAAACCACAGACAGCCATGCAAGTTGCATTTTTAAAAGCATGCCACCATGGAAGCGTACATATTTTTCTCACGTCAGGTTTCCTTCAAGATTCAAAGATTGTTTTCTTTTTTGTTTGTTTACTGTAAAATAAGCATACCAAGGGCTCGTTCACACTTGTGGTGCGATTTGAAGAATGATCCGCCTTATGGCAGGAATACACGATAAGAATATCGCCTGAAAATTTCTGTTCTGCGGACGATCAACCGATATTCTAACCGTTGATGCCCAGCAAGTAATGCCCAATATCTTGAACGAAAAAAGTCAGTTTGTAAAAATGGAAAATTTGTGTTGTATCGTTTGCGAATGAATGATATTCTATGCGTTGGTGTGAAGGTTGGCAGTAAAAAATCTCTTGAACATATCACGCATGAGCGGAACGTTTTCGACTACCGACCACTTGGCGGTCGAGCAATTTCTACCCATGTATTCCTGCTATTAGAGATGTGCACAATGGAATAATTTATTTTGCTCTGTTTCTGATTCATACGTTAAGTAAATAATTTCGGTACATCATAATCATTATGTTAAAATTATTTGTTTTTGGAATTTGTTTCATATATTGGGATTTGTTTCGTATATTCGTTGTTTTGATTGATTCGTGAATTGATTCATATTTTCGGACGTTATATCGGAAGATTAGCTATATTTGTTTTAACGTATTCATTTGTAATTTCCAAGAGTTTACTTATACACACTGAGTCATCCCTGCTAGTCCAACCCACAAAAGAAATGGAATAAGCTGATTGGACGATATTGACTGGAGTCGTGTGCATCTGAAAATATCAAATGGAACAAAATTTATTTCGGATTCATTTGTTATTTTATAAGAAGGTGCTGCGCAAATATTTAAAACAATATAATTGCCCAACCGGACACAATAGTCAATACATTTCTGTGATCCAAGAGATAAATAAAGGTCCCCAAGAAGGAAAAGGAGAATCCGTGTACAGGTGAGGAAATCAGCACCAGATAGTGTCCCCTTCACCACCACACCACTCGCTTTGCTCACCTTCCTATATTGACCCCTGAATCACCAGGTGGTCTATAATGCAGATACCCTCTTACGCCCGGGTAAGGCTGTCTTCCTAGGATCCACACCTTCACAAATAAACGTCTCTTAATGATCCACTACCATACAACCCAAACACAATAAGTAGGAATCATCTTATTTTACTTTTATACCTTACTGTATTTGTTGCAATATGTTTCCATTTGATATGTAGTGCATTTTTTTATAATAATGAAAAATTTTATTGCAAAAGGAATCATCTGTAGAGTTGAGCGAACCTCTGGAAGTTCGGGTTCTGCTGGTCCGTCCGAACTTCGGGACAAAGTCCGGGTCCGGGTCCGGGCGGAACCCGAACGATCGCACGGACAACGAACCCCATTGAAATCAATGGGGACCCGAACTTTTATGCACAAAAATGGCTGTAACAAAGTCCTGGAAAGCCCTAGAGGGCTGCAAAAGGAAGTAAAATGGGGGTAAGGGTACGGCAAGTGCCCTACAAAAAAATGGGGACAGGGAAATAACTGTAAATATTTTTAAAAAAATAAAAACATAAAAAAAGCAAAAATGGAGGTGAATGTGGATCATCTTCAAACTGTGTCTGAAAAGTATTAATTAACGGTAGAAGCCATATAACTGTTCTAAAATCATCTTCAAACTAGGGCAAGTGCCCTACAAATAAATGGGGATAGGGAAAATAAATTAAAATCAAGTAAAAAAACGGGAAGGGGGGTGGATGTGGAGTAGGAGCCTAGAGGTTGACTAGGCCGTGACCGTGGCAGTGTAGGTGGAAGTGGCGGTGGTAGAGGAGTAGGAGGAGGTAGCCAACATGGTTTTTTTTTGTATTGAGGCCTATTCAAAAAAAGAAGTATATGAATGGCTGTGTGAGTCCGGTCTAAATGT
>BLSH010175919.1:315264-334297 GCA_018402905.1 Glandirana rugosa
GACACCTAACAGAGAATCGGAAGTGAAGGACAATCCAGTAGAGGGTCTTCGGAAGTGAAGGAATAACGTAGGGTTCTCCCGCACTATCCCACACACGTGGTTGAATCTACTCATCACCCACAGACACTGACTCGAGTATAAGCCGAGGGGGGTCTTTTTCAGCACAAAAAATGTGCTGAAAAACTTGGCTTATACTCGAGTATATACGGTAAATTAGCCATCCAAAGATATTTATTCTAAATACTCTTCCTTGTACTACATAGCTGATGGGAGATCTAAAGGAGATTGTACAATCAGATTTTATAAAAGGTGGATGGAAGGTGGTATTGAGGGAGGTGTGGTCCAGACTGGTGCACACACCCTATCACGCCCTCTTGGGATGCAATAAGGAAGTGAAGGCTTCTGGGAGATGACCTAACAGGAAGTGAAGGCTAAGAGACAATCCACAGGAAGCAATGGAATCTGAAAATCATTTTAGAAATTCAAATAAACTGACAAGATTTTAAACCTTCTGTGGATAAGGGAAGTTAGAGATAAGCACATTAGAATGGCTGGGCCAGAAATGGCATTGGAAAATGCTTTTATTTATTATGAAAAGTGAAATTTTGCCTGAAAATGTGAACTTATCTTTTAATTTGCTTCTGCTGAAAAACTTAATGACCTCTACTTTGCTAATACACAGTGTTTCATAAACAATCGCTAAGTTCTTTTTTCATAGCGAAAACATTTTCACCTTTTTATTTGTAAATCTGTAAATTCTCCTCCAGCATATTTTTGCATGTCTACACCTCCCAACTTTTTGAAATGGGAATGACTTATTAGCAAATGTTTGTAGGCATAGGAAACACCCTCTGAAACACCTCATAAAGGAAAATTATACAAAATAAAAAGGTTTGTTTAAATCAAAGAGTGCCCCCTATATGCTGGTTAAATGCAGACGGGGGTCACAGTGGCTGCATTTGATTGGCACGGTGGCTACATTTGATGGGCATGATGGCTGCATTTGATGGGCATGATGGCTGCATTTGATGGGCTCGGTGGCTGCATTTGATGAGCACAGTGGCTCCATTTGATGGGCAAGGGGGCTGCATTTGATGGGCACGGTGGCTGCATTTGATGGTCACGGTGGCTGCATTTGATGGTCACGGTGACTGCAATTGATGGCACAGTGGCTGTATTTGATGGCTACAGTGAGTCTGCGATTGAGGTTTTTTTCAGAATTTTTCAGTTTGCTTGAGCACCGGCCGCCACTGTGTTCCACCCTAAAAATGTGTGGAAGCTGTAACATGTTCCCAAAGGTGAACTTTAACAAGGACCTTCATTGCACAATCTGCAGGTATTATTCCACTGAGAGCTCCATATCTAAGAAAGACCAAGTACAACTTTTGAAATTGCATTAAAATGTTTATGCTTATATAAGATTTCAGTGGTTGGGTTTAGATCTAATCATTAATTAACACATTGTTAGCTTTAGTGTCACTTTAAAGGGTAACTACTTTTGTGGGAAAAAAAATAGCAAATAAAAATAATAAAATATAGCGTATACAATTGTGACACAAGTCATATTGTAATTGAGTGATGTTAAAATTATATATGCATATATTATATGCAATATGGCTAGCTAGAGGTGTTCTGTACACAGATGGTGTACAGACGACCCCCTAGAAGTGTAATTTCCTACTTGTGTGATTGGCTTACTGATTTTCCCAGAAGTTTGAACTAAGATGCACGTTTTTGAGCATCCCCTGCAACAAAAATATAGTTTTTGGTAGCTTACTCTCAAAGGGAAATCATGTCTAAAGGGATGCTGATGCTGACCCTGCCACTTTCCTCATTATTGCCCTGTAGGTGATTGATAATTATAAAACCACTTCCATACAGATCCACTCTGCACATGAACACAGACAAACACCTATTTCTTCAGAATAACAAAAGGTAGGAATCTGCAACAATCCTTGCAATGTACATAGATCACCCAGGGTGAAAAGTTTTTTTTTTTTTTTTCTCTCAACCAAAGTGGACTTACTCTTTAAGTTGCAGTGATAATGTTTGTGGTATTATTAAAATATCACATAATAATGTGATTAAATAGTTTTACTGCTGTTAACATTAGCAACATAAGCAACAGAAATATCTTGCCCTGTAAATGGGTCAATTAAAACAAGCAAAACATTAACAAACAGGCATAAAATAAATAAGAAATAGGGATCAAGAACTTATATCATATATCATAATATATAATCATATATCATAATATATACAGGATATACAGGACACTAGAATAAACTAGGCAAGATGTTAGGGAGGGTGTTATCAGGGGTAGGCAACCTTAAAGAGGTGGAGATCTACCTGAACAGAATGGGAGAAGTCAAAGATCAACGGGCACAGTGTCCCCCCAGTGTCTCCTCCTCACACCTGATTTAAAACTCTAATTTCTAGGTGCTACCATGTAGCAAACACGTGCATTGCATGGCAATCATGGGCAAAATATTGCCCCCTCAGCACCTGTCAAACACACTCAGATCCCTTTTCAGGGGAGCATCAGTGCCTGTGCCACTGTGAATGAGTCCTTACTGTTCTGAGGCCCCTATAAGGCTGCTTTCACACTGATGCCACACTGCGGGTGCAGCGCAGTGCATAAGCAACTTTCCTGGGTTAGCCGCAGGTGTGGAGCACTTTTTAAAAAGCGCACAAAAACTCCCACATTCAAGAGTTTTGGTGCGCTTCCAGAAAGTGCACCAAACCTGCAGGATATAATAGAAGTCTATGGCTAAGAGCAGCAGCTTTCAGGAAAGCTGCAGATACACTACACTGCACCCATGGCGTGTGTAAAGAACAGTGCATCAGTGTGAAAGCAGCCCTATAATATTATGTCCAGTGTATTGCTTCACACTGACCTGATCTCTTCTCTCCTGCTGCTGGCAGCACTACAGAGGAGGTATCGGCTTATGTGTCTCTTGCTCCCTATTACAGCTCCAACTTTACAAGTAGATCATCTGCATTGCACTCTGTTTGATGCCCTGGAATGGTGGGTCAGCAAGCTCAGACAGCGATCTACCAATCACCTGTCTGCGATCTACTGGTTGCTGACCCGTATATGATGGAAAGGTGGTGTCACTTACTAAACATAGTGGATTGAGCTGAAAATGAATTCTTTTGAACTAATAAATGGTAGCAAACATGCAGGATGGCGTGTAGATTCCAGAATACAAGCACTGTATAATGCTGTTTTAGATAGGAGCGAAGAAAGGATAATCAATATGGCTGTTAAAAGCAGGAAAATGGAGAGTGTCAGCAATACGTTTTGTTGGAGTAAATTAAAATTGCAAGCTTTAAAGTCAGCATGATACTATACCTGATGAAGAGACATGAACCGCCTTGGAAACTTGCAATTTTAATCTACTTAGCCAATTAAAAGTACCACTTCACCCCTACATTTTCCTGGTTCTTTTGATGGTTAACACATACAGAATTCTGCACTACAGATGTTAAAGAGACTCTAATCCCATCGATGTTTCATTTTTCATTGAAACATTGTGACTGTTCAGATACTAAAGAGAAACTGTGTAAATAGGTTCTTTTTCTTGGTCTTCCCCTAATGTCCTTAATTACAGTATATTTGAAACTCCATTTTATTTTGAATAATAGACAGGAAAGTCTTCATCTCCCCAAGGGGTCTTGATAACGATTTTCCTGCAGTAACTTAGGATATGACAAATATGGAGGTTGTCATTGCAGATCTTCCACTGAAAATGCTAGTTGCCTGACTGTTATATACTGAGCTTTCGATACTTTCCTGAGTCACTGAATTTGACAGAATTCACTTGCTAATGTTACTTTACTGGCTTTTTCAGGAGTCAGCAGTGGAAACCACTATATTTTTCCAAAGAGGTTTTCTTTAAGCTATGGAGAAAAGAAGGGTAAGCAATGATGGCCACAAATCATGAATTTGGACATAAACTGTACAAAAGTATGGTAAAAAAATGACTTGTATATTTGACTGGACATGACTAGCGTATGGCTGATGCTACGACTGCCACGGCCAATTATTGCTGCTCCCCCCTTCTTCCTCACAACACCTTAACCACTTCAATACCGGGCACTTAGAACACTTTCCGCCCAGACCAATTTTCAGCTTTTAGTGCTGTTGTGCTTTGAATGAGAATTGCGCGGTCGTGCGACGCTGTACCCAAACTAATTTTTTATCATTTTGTTCCCACAAATAGAGCTTTCTTTTGGTGTTATTTGATCACCCCAGCGGTTTTTATTTCATGTGCTACAAATAAAAAAAGACCGAAATTTTTTGAAAAAAAAAAGGGTTTTTCTTTGTTTCTGTCACAAAACTTTGTATAAGTACATTTTCTCCTTCCTCCTGGGCACTGATGAGGCAGTACAGATTGGCACTGATGAGGTGGCACTAATGATGGGGCACATATATGCAGCACTGATGGGCACTGATAGGCGGCACTGATAAGCAACACTGACGGGCACTGATATGCAGCACTGATGGACACTCATAGGTGCACTGATAGGTGGCACTAATGGGCGCTGATAGGTGGCACTGTTGGGCACTGATAGGTGGCACTTTTAGGTGGCACAGGTGGGCACTGATAGGTGGCACAGGTGGGTACTGATAGATGGCACAGGTGGGCACTGATAGATGGCACAGATGGGCACTGATAGATGGCACAGGTGGGCCCAGGTTGTCACTGATAGGTGGCACTAGTGCATATAGCACTGTTAGGGATGGCACTGGCAGGCATCATATATGGGCACAGTGCCATCCCTACAGTGCACTGTATTGCCCTTCCCTGGTGGTCTAGTGGGGGCTCCCGGGTGGTCCTGGGGGCCTCCATGTTGTCTCCCTAGTGGTCCTGGGCGGCCTCCTCATGGTGTCCCGGGGGGGCTTCCTGGTGGTCCTGGTCGGCTCCCTGGTGGTCCAGTGGGGTGATCCTGAGGGGGGCTGCACTGATAAACATTCAGCGCAGTCCCCCATAAGAAGAGCAGCCGATCGGCTCTCCACTGCTCAAGTCTGCAGACCTGAGCAGAGGAAAAGCCGATATACGGTTCTTCCTACTTTCACAGTGATCAGCCGTGATTGGTCACGGCTGATCACATGGTAAAAGGCTTCCGATGGAAGCCTTTTACCTCGGTTGGTAATGCGGTGCGATCGCGGATTATCCTGAGGACATCAATAGACGTCCAGTCAGGATAATGCGCCCGCCCAGACGTCATTTGTTAATAGGCCAGGCAGGAAGTAGTTAAGGCTGGGTTCACACTATCCGACACAAAAACGGTCAGACTTTTGATCGTACTTTGCCCTGCAACATCAGTCCTACTTCTGTCCTACTTCCATCCAACTTGAATGAACAAGATACGATTTTGCTCTGACTTTGAGATAGTGACTTGTCCTTTGACCAATCAAAACAATCCCAGTGTGAGATAAATTCCTTTTACTGCTGCTGTAATCACCAAGTCGGATGTCACAAGTCGGATGGTTAGAACAAGGATCCGACTTTGATCCTACTTCAGTGATATTCAATGGGCTGAGGTCGGACCAAAGTCGGACCAAAGTCGGACCAAAGTAGTATAGGAACCTTTTTCAAAGTCGGACCGACTTGTGTCAGACCAGTTAAGATGGCTCTCATAGGGAAACATTGATTTTGTGACGTAATGCGACTTGTGCTCACAATGTCGGTCTGTTTGTAGGACAAGTGTGAACCCAGCCTAAATTAAAACACGCACACTTTATTTGGATTTAAATGGCCATAGCAGCCCTTTATTAAACAACCATAATAAAAAAACATAGCAAACAAAACATGTTCCATTTTAAATTCTTAACTGTCTGAATCTGTCTCAGGTAAATGAAGGAAGGATTACCATGGCATCGACTGTACACCAACCACTTAAGGATCCTGGCCCCTAGCCGCAGTTCCACCGGCTCAGGGACAAACTTTACCATTTATCACATGATGCAGCCCAATGACCGATAGCCCATTCCACTTTTGTAGGGAAGGTACCCATATCCCCAAGGGCCCCAACCCGTTCCATTCCATTTACTCCAGTTATAAAGAACATTCCGACCTTCAAAAACCTGAGACCCCTGCCACAGATGCCCACCAGTGACACCTCACGTGTGGATGGCCCGCCACAGCCTTAAGGCCCGTTGAAGCCCCTCTTGCAAACCCAGGAACCACATGTCTATGCCCAAAGCCGACAAGTGCACTCCATCACCCCTCAGATAGATCCTATTATCTCCCTCCAACTCAACGTGCTGAACCACCAGCCCACCATTGCGAACAAAGAACCTGGCCACTTCTCTATTCACCTTCATCCTGGCCTTATTAAGCTGATCCACCGACCAGGTCATGCGCCAGGATGCCCTGCCAATTATGTCAGACCAGATGAACACAGTGTCTGGGAAGTACGACCTTAAGTGGAGAAAGTCCCACTTAATGTCCCATATAAGCTCTCTAGACATTCTCAAGCTGAGGTTGTTACCTCCGAAATGCAGCAATAGCACACCAGGAGGCCTATCCAATCGAGCGCACCGCTGTATTTCAGGCAGCACCCTAGACCACAGCATCCCTGAAACCCCAATCCACCTAACCACTGCCGTACTACGGGGGAAACCCAGCTGCCGGCCTTCAGGCCTAACTACTGCTCTCCTAGCTCCACAATGCACATAAGAATGGTCCAGGATCCACATCAGGCAAACTGGGTCTGAGAAGCACAAAAGAAAAGCAACAAACAAAATCATGAACATCCCCCAACTCATTAAATCCCCCCACAACCTTACATTCCACATCAAGCCAAACAGCACAGACATGCAACAATAGACACAAAAATGCCCAACCTGTGTTCATGTCATATCCCCGCATAAAAGAGTTTTCAGCATTAAAGAAGTTGTGGGCGTATGTACAAACAAAAACGTTGGGACTCCCAACGACCAATCCGCTGTAGGATCTGGTTGCTCAAGCCCCAGCGCGCCGCCTCAGTGGCTGCCCCAATCCAAAAGGAATGTGAGTAGTGCTCCCCAGGCGAAAATCCTCCCTCCCCACCAAACATTTACGCAGAACTGTAACAAATTGATAACTGGATAAAGCAGAGCCATCCTCGTGAATCAAAAAAGGCCCATGCCCGGCCGGCCATACTAGATGCCAGGACCTCACCACAGCAACCAGGCATAAAGAGAAACCCGGTACCCTTCCAAGCTCCACTCTAGTCCCCCTCCCCATCTGATCAGTTTTAGATTTACGAATATGCAACATCACCATGTTCCCTTGCGCAATCACATCCGACACTTCCAGCCCCCCAGCCACCGTCTTGGAAGGACTAACCAATTCCCCTACCCGCAAGGCTCCAAAAAAGGCCAAAGAAAAAGCCGTCCGAAATAACTGAACTTCAAGCGGCATCAGACACACACGGGAAAGAACATTAGACAACACCCCTAGCATCCCAAATGATATAGGGATGAGAGAATCTGACCTCCCCCGACCCTTTCTATAACCCCTCAGAGCCATATGAACCACAAAGGACTTGGTAACATCCGTAACACCAGCCAATTTAAACATAAAGGCTATGCTAGCCATCTTTCGTCCCAGTGACGCGGCAGACACCCCTTCTTTGCTATAAAGTATAATAAAGCATGTAACCTGTCCTCATCCCCAAAACAACCCCCAACCGTACTCACCAGGGCGTGCCATTCATGCTAGATGCGCTCATATGCACACCATGTAGCAGCCGCTACTGACCTCTTGACCAGGGCAGTTATGGTGGCAAAACGAGATCCCACAAGTTGATTGGACATGGGATTCCAAGCTGCTCTGCCTCCAGCGCCAACTGACAGAATCTGTCCCACTGCAATTGAGAAAGCGCATCAGCCACGTTATTCTCAACTCCTGGGATATGAACATTAGTCACAAAAACATTCAAACTCAAACACAACAAAACCAAATGACGCAGCAAGTGGACCACCGGTGGTGAAGAAGCTGACAATGAGTTAATGGCCTGCACCACACCCATGTTGTCACAGTAGAAATGGACCCGTCGATTCTGGGATTCCCCCCCCCCCCACAATACAAAGGCCAGCACAATTGGGAACCATTCCAACAGCACCAAGTTCCTCAAGAGGTCAGATCCCTCCAATGCAACCCTCCATCTGCCGGAACTCCAACGGCCTCGAAAGTAAGCGGCATAACCTGCTGAACTTGACGCGTCTGTGTACAGATCCAATTTGTGCACAGAAAGAGCCGAACTCATCCAAAAAGACCTACCATTGTACTGGTCAAGGAACATAGCCCACACCCGCAAATCGTCCCTATGCTCCTGATGAATGCAAACAAAATGGTGCGGAGCCTTGACCCCGCAGTTGCTGACGCCAAACGTCTGCAGAACACCCTCCCCATTGGCATGATCCGGCAGGCAAAGTTGAGTTTGCCTAACAATGATTGCAACTCCCTCAACTGAACCTTAGATCATCGGATAACTCCAGACACCGTCCCCCGTCTTCCAGCTTGTCCAGCGGTAACTGACATTCCATCCTACGGGTGTCAATAATAATTCCCAAAAACTTCAGCTCCATAGTAGGACCTTCTGTTTTGTTCGGTGACAACGGTACCCCAAAAACCTCAAAAATCTGCTGTAAAGTAGTCAGCAACATCAAGCATGCCCGGTCCTCAGGCGGGCCTATGACCAGAAAATCATCCAAATAATGTATGATTGACTGAAGACCCGAAAAATCCTTGACTACCCATTCCAAAAAAGAACTGAACAATTCGAATTAGGCACACAAAATCGCACAACCCATAGGGAGGCATCGATCAACAAAGTAGTCACCACCCCAGTTACAACCCAACAGATGAACACTGTCCGAGTGTACTGGCAAAAGGCGAAAGGCCGACTCAATGTCAGTCTAAGCCAAGAGCGCCCCTTCCCCAAATTTCCGAACCCATGCAATCGCGTCATCAAAAGACGCATACGACACCGCACATATGGAGGAGTCGATAGCATCATTAACAGATCCACCTTTCGGGTGTGAAAGATGTTGGATTAATCAAAACTGGTTCAGTTCCCGTTTGGGCACCACCCATAAAGGAGAAACCACCAGGTTATCTATAGGTGGAGAAGAAAAAGGACCCGCCATCCTACCTAAAGCCACTTATTTCTGCAGTTTACAAGAAACCACTTCGAGATGCATATAGGCCGACTGCAAATTAACTGAAACTGGAGGAATACTGGCCAAAGAACTAGGAATCTGAAAACCTTCCGTAAAACCCAGACCCCTTTTTTCCAGCGTGACCGATTTCTTTCTGGTTTTAAAACATTTGGACAGGGGGTGCGAACCTCCACAACCAGAGCATTCGTAGAGGAAACTACACGATCCCCCGAACTTACAAGCACCTTCATTAAATTACCAGCAGAACCCCTTCGGTTTTGTGGCCGATGATGACGAGGTGGCTGCACCCCGGCCCCACTAACAAAGGGGGAAGGCGCGACCCTGGCTTGTGTCATGAGTCTCATCCACAAACCTATGACTTTGTAGTCCCACCGCAATGATGGGCGCACTGCCTTCCTTTGCCGAAACTGCTTGTCATAGGGTAGCCACGCTACTCCCCCATACACCCTTTGGGCCTCACTGATGGAACCGGTTTTCTAAAGCCCCAGCAGCAAGTGTTTGTGCAGTGACAAGCCCACCCCCCACAGTAGCCATCGATGACAACCCAGAATTACCATACACAGACAATGGCATATGTGACACAGGCAAAGACAAGGACAATGACTCATCAGGCTGCTGCAGTGAAGCCATTCGCCCAGCCATTCCACCGGATCCCTGCAGCGCACTGACCCCTTCATCTGCTGCTGGAACATCTGCAGGCTCTTCCTCTCCACCTGATTCAGAGAGCTCCCCCTCTGAACGGTCCTCCATTGTCAGGGCAGGTGCCACAACTGCTGCGGAAGGAGCCAACCGACACCTGCTCCATGCGGCCTCCGACACACTGCCTTCCTCACTGTATACTCAGCCAGCCAGGACCAGGCCCTGATGCTGCACACCGATCGCCGCCATGACACCCAGGACCTCCTCTTCTGTTGCTGCTGGTAGCCGTGGTCATCCTGGGTAAGTGGCCTGCGCCAGCCGTAGCTGTCCTCCCACGCCGGGCCGCACCACGGGCAGGGGAAGGCCCTGCCCGGCCGGCCGCAAGGTCCTGTTCCACAACCCATGAAAGCCTGCAGGGAGAAAGAGAAAGGACTCTCCTGACCGGTTCTCGCCTATGACGGGGATTCCTCCCAGCCCCAATGGCGGTAAGAGGGGCATGCCTCTTCACCTTTGGGGCTGAAGGGTCCAAACTTGGGCTCCCTGAGTGACGGCTCACCCGGGGGGTTGCTTCTGGGCTAAAGCACGTCGCACATGACATTGAGGGACCAGACGAAGCAGATGCCTGCCCCGACCCCCCCAGAACAGTAGAAAGCTGGGAATTCAACCACTGGGGGCCATTCACCATCGCAGCAGACCGAAGCCGTTCCAACATACTGTCCAAGTCCTCCATTTCCTTAAGGATAATGCAGCAGCCCCCAGGGAAAAACTTCTCCTGCTTTCTGCTGGGCTCTGCACTGACTTCCCAACAACTCCTCCCTGACCCAAACCCCCCAGTGCCATGCCCTGCCACACCTGGCCACACCCTATACTCCTATTATGTCCAATTAACTGACCCCCCATCCAAACACAAAATAAGCACCCTCCCTGTTGTAGCCTGCCCAGCAACCCAGTCATGTGAGGCCCTCCACTTATGCTGCTCTTCAACTCCGGGCCTTTTCTTTCTAGTGGTTTGGTCAAAACAGTTATCATGTAGGAAATGTGTGGGCTGTAAGTACAGAACTCCTAATACATAGTAATCCTGCTTAAAGGTGAATTGAATAAAGTCTTTCAGCACTATCATAGTGAAGGTACCATGAATATGCTGAAATGTCTTTCATTTAAAATCCTACTTACTTACACACGATTCCTTAGCACTTAAAAAAGGCGTAATGTTCCTAAAATCATACTTTCAAAACGTTCATTTGTAATAGATGATTTGAAGCAGACCCAGTAAACTTCAAGGTTCGCATACTAGTTGTGGGCCCCCTCCACCTGATAATGTCACTGCATAGTAGTGTCTGAAAAATGTACATTTAGAGCAGGTTCACACTGACTGCGGGTTAGAAACCATGCAAGTTTAGCTGAACTAGCATGATTTCAAACCGGCATTGTAGTCCGACTTCAGGTTCATGCACAGATGTCTATTCAAATCACCCCTGAAGTCGCAAAAAGTAGTACAGGAACTACTTTTGGGAATCGGTGTGGTACCGCAATGTTGGCGTTGCAACGATTCGGATGATGCCATTGCCGGCAATAGCTGGAACGCATGCCAAATCGTCCCGATGTGAACGTGGGCGGAAAGAAATATGTGAATTATATTACCTTACCTTACCTCCATTTCCCACCTGTCGATACTATTAGTATGACATTAACCTGAAATCATCTGGCATAGAATATGAAGGGGGGGGGAGCTCACACCATTTTTTGTGGGGGTCCTTTTTAAAATGAATGCCAGAACTTATGAGTCTGAGTGTGAGTCTGAGTTATGAGTTCAACGTATGAGTTGGTGGGGATCCCCATTCAATTTTTTTTCTTTGTGGGGGTCTCTCATTACTATCTATAGTAAGCTCTTATCTAGGATAAGAGTCTCATATGGGTGAAAAGTATCCTATCAACTTGTTTGTTAACTAACAGAGAAAAGCGGCTGGGAGCTGTCATTTTGCCAGAGATTTAAACATAGTTTTTCCTTTGTAAATGTCAGTGTTTCTATGGTAGGTTGTATGGATCACACAGATGCACCACTTTGAAGGCAGGGTCCCAGACTTGTTATTTAATTTAGTTTTGCAATTTGAATGTTTTTATTTCAGCATTACTAAAATCACTGCTCCCTGCCAACATTGTTTATTTTTGCTTGGGTACTTCGGCCAGCAACCCCCCCCCCAACCATGCCAAGGGTCGTGACATCAAGCCCATGGAAGACATGGAAGACAGTGGTAAGGTAAGTATATAACAATGGGCCCAGATCCCATTCATTCGGATTACAGTCTAATATGTGCACCATTTTTAGTATGTTTTAATATGTATTAATTTTCGTATCATTATATGTCTGTCCAATGCGTGTAAATACAATGTGGGTTGCGCCCTTCTTTGGACTAGCCGTACTATATAGGAATCATGGCTGCGGCTATCAATTCCATTTGAACTTCAAAAAAATGGCGATGTATCCCCTTCCGGTGTCCGCAACACAGTTCTCTGATAAAAAGCCAGGAGAGGACCAATGCAGTACCACTCCAGTAGACGTCTTATGACGAAACGCGTCGAGTGAGACCGCACGCCACACGTCATTTGTGGTCCCAACCTTTCACGGCTTTTCAAGTTGGATCGCAGCACATTGATCTTACGGGCTGGATTTTTTTATGCATACCTGTCACCACTAAAATGTGAGTGTATAGCACTATTATTTAGTAATAAAATCTTTTAATTAGCAATATTGAGTAAGATTCTGCCTTTTCTCATCTTACATATACCGCAACTATGGGGAGAGAGAGAGCTGACTTTGGAGTTCCACATGCGTATTACCCATTACGGGGAACGCCCTCTGGTGAGTGATTTGGGAAACTGGGAGAGCGCGGATTGAATCACCACCAGTTTGCAGTGGCATGTTGTTTTGTGCACAGTTATTATGGATCAACTCTAACTTGATCAAGTACTCTTTAATCACTATATATTCATTTATATTGTTACTTTATTTATTTTTAAGCACCAGTCACTTTGTGGATATTGCACTTTTGGACTTGATGCATATATGAATTTTGATACCTTAATGATTTAGGAGCACAAGCACTTTATGGAGATTGCACCTTGATTGGATGATACACACATTAATTTTGGTATCACAATGATTTGGTACTGCATATGCTCATAAGGGTTTTATATGTCATGAATTTAGCCCTTTAGATAGAGCACAAGTCACTTTGGGAATACTTATTTTTTCTTGGTACTTATACTTTGTTTTTTATAAATATATTGTACATATTTTTCAACCATTCAAGAAATAGATCATTCACATTTTCCATGTATAGGAGGGAATCTATGGTTTCGTTTAGAAATCCTATCTGATTTTGCCTGTCATATTGATCTAGAGAGTAATACACAATCTATTCTTGCAAGTTTACAAACTTTCCCAGCACGCTGGAAAATTTATGTTTGAATAATCATCTTTGTTTATGTGCATATCAACACTTCATTACAATCCTTTAGCCATCAGAGCAGCGCCATACCCACCATAATCCATATCATATAATCTAACTTTTTTCCTGACAGATACATTTTTCAAGTGCTATTAGGCAGCAATTTTTGCAGGGGGAGGGGGCCCAGACCTATTAAGTGAGCCTCACATTTTACTGTAGGGTCCACTTTAAAAAGAAACCCTGCCAACAGAAGATAGGAATACCAGTTCATTTGCTGAAATGCCACAAATATAATTTTTGAGTTGAGTCAAGAACAGATGCATGAATCTGTATTAATAGGTGGCAGCACTGAGGCCGGAATTTCAATACTGGCCACTCCATCCTCAGTGCAGCTCAGCCTTAATAAGCCTTTCTTTGGCCACACACAGACAGAGGCATGGCTGAGGAGTTTTGTAGTGGGGTGGGTGAAGCATGAGGGGGAACTGAGAGACTATTTCCACAACAAGTCTACCTTGTTTTTGATTGACAGCACATTTTAATGGGTGGGCATGGAGTTGGATGAGTTTGGAACTACTTCCCCATCAGGTCCTCCTCCGGTGTGACTCATCATTGCCCAAATATCCCCATGTCTTTGTTTACATTCAGCTTTGGGCTGAATGGGATGGGGTTGATTCATCAGTTGCTAGTAAGCTGGTGGGCCACCTGCATCCTAGCAACCACAGGGCCTAAACAGGAGGCTGTCTCTCTGACACCTCTCTATACCTTAGAGTTGGTTCTGATTACCACCAGTTTCCTAAACTGCAAATGGACAGTAATTCTTGTTGAATCTATATCAGCGATAGCAACGGATTCTTAGAGTGGTGGTGGCCAGAATTTGTTGCACATGCTAGTACTGTTACCAGAACTGTCACAATTACTCACGAGAAAAGTATTGAATACTTGCCAAAAGTCCCAACTTTCAGCTACATTTCCTGCCTCAGCTGTGTCCCAAGCTGTGCCCCAGCTAAGAGCTGCCCATCATGACAGTCAGGATGTGTTGCCCAGGGCCTCCATTCTCCACCTCTGGTGTGCATTAGTGCATGCTGTACAGCCAAAGAGTGGGACAGGGCATCTATCCTGGGCAGATTCTGACTTCTGAATTGAAGCTGAGGAGTGCCTGTACAAGGCATATGACATTCTGGGTGGGCTCAAATCCTCCATGTCTGCTATCAGCATGTACTCCTGCCTCACCAGCACCAGAGAAGCAGCAAGAAATGGGGAAGACTGTCACTGCATAGATGACGGGGATGGTGTATTAGGCTGAAGGATTGTGCAGAAGCGGGGCATTGGAAACTAGGGTGTGCTGTGGGATGGGCATAGACATTGGAGAGAAGGGTATGCTGGGGGAGGAGGCATTGAAGGCAGAGGTGTGCTGGGGGGGCTTTGAAGGCAGAGGTGTTCTGGGGAGCATTGAAGGCAGAGGTGTTCTAAGGGGCATTAGAGGCAGAAGCTATTTTGGGGGCATTGGAAGCAGAGGTGTGCTGAGCGGAGGCAATGATGGCAGAGGTGTGTTGAGGGTTAAAGGTTTTAGGTTAAAGGTTTTCATAGAAATGAAAGGTAAAACATTTGTAGATATAAAAAAAATGATAAATACCTGTTCTCAGCTGCATAAGAGGCGGGGGGAGCAGTAGTACACTGACCCAAGAGTGTTAAGGCAGTGCTGGAAAATAATGGCGGCCACACAAAACATTGACACTCTGGGCCCATTTTGAACATTTTCACTTAGGGGTGCACTCCTAACACAAATTTACACTGTTATGCAAGCTGTACACTCACTACTTTACATTGTAACAAAGTGTAATTTCTTCAGTGTTGTCACATGAAAAGATAAGATATAAGATATGATAAAATATTTACACTAATGTGAGGGGTGTACTCACTTTTGTGAGATACTGTATGTGAAATAATACACTATAATTTTTTTTCTTTTTAACATAAATTGGCCTGGTCTCTTCCTTTTAAATTGCAGTCTTGTAAAAGTGCTTGCATATGGTGGAGCGAGCATGTACAATACTTCTGGCTGTAATTTTAGTTTAAAATGTTTGCTTCATTTTATTTTATCCATACAGTTTTATGTATGCTTTATGAGGAATAAAAATAACCAACTACATTCTTAATAATAATAATAAAAAATAAAAAATCTTGAAATAGTGCTCAAAGTGAATTAACATAATACCAGACTTCATGTTTTTGCCCTTTCTATCTTCTTTCATAGATCATTTGCCTCTCAATGCTTGAATAAGAAATATTCACACCTACATTGATGGTCAGTAGTCCTATGCGGTTTAACCCATCTTTCATTGGTAGCCTCTTAACCTTCCTGCATTGATGGTCAGTAGCAGTGCTATTTAAAACATCCCTCCCCAGTGGTTGTCAGTGGTGGTGTTAATTAACCCCTTAGTGTTGCATTACTGGCCAGTAGCAGTGTTTATTAACCCATGCATAATGCAGCAGTGGCCAGTGTCAGTGTTAATGAACCCTGTCATGCTGCAATATGAAGGGGTTAATAAAAACTATTTAACAATGAATTGAGATGGAGGCAGATACTGAAATTTCAGGTTGTGGCCTTCAGATACAAAATTTTGGAGATGTGGAGAGGACTTGTTTGTGGATTTTCAGAAATCGGGGGTTCAAGAACTGTGGAAGAACTGAATTCTAGGCTTTGCCTTGGAAGCCTGAGAGAAACTAAATTCATTTTTCTTAGTCTCTGAAGTAGAAAGTTTCCCAGATTGAGGTTTTGTCTTTTATTCTGCGACATAAGGGTATTCTGCAGACCAATATTTGAGCCAAAGGGTCCTCTGCATGTGTACTAAAATGGATGGTTTTAGTATACAAAACCTGCTAGCCCATCAACGCAATACAGTAGGGCCACAGTGATGAGCTACAATTGTTGGAGGACAGAAGGATCTGTTAGGATAGATCCCCGATACTAAAACATATCTTTGGACCAGACAGCTAAGGCCTGGCTGATGGAGTATAAGCCCTTTCAGTCTGAGTCTTTAAACAGAGGGGTGTCCTTTACAGGGACAGTCAAAGTCTTGTTAAGACAAGAGATGGCTGGGGTCCACTACAGGGATGGCCCACTTTTCTAAGAACTCCTCCTGATTAAGGTATCGCTGGGCAAAACCTTTGGGAGGAGCAAAGAATTTATCTGTATTAGGCCAATCATTATACAAAACAGGTTGGGGACCTTTACGAGAATGCAAACTAATAACTTTTGGTATAAGTAATGCAGGTAGCTCTAATCCTAGGCATGTGTGCACTGCATCATTAGTTATGTCTGTGAATTAAGACTTCTCATTTACCAACTCCTCAAACAAGACTAGGGTACTGTCCTCTTCACCCTCAGCTGACTGTGCAGAAGCAGTTACAGACCCAAGGAAATCAGAGATGGAATCTGGAGAATATGGAGTAAAAAAATAACTTGAAGCCCCTGCATTATGAGTTAGCTAACATGGCTGTATTTTCCCCAAAAACACATTAACAAATGTTTCCTGCTAAGATAGGGGAGTTAGGGAAGACCCAGTGGAGTGCTGTGACTGAGGCAGAGGACAGTGGCCCAGGCTAGTGTCATCAGATCTCTTAGAAAGTATGCTGCAAGACCCCCTGGCACTGTTAGAGGATTGTAAGCTGGCAAGGCCCCCAGGCTCTTATTATCCCCAGAAGGTGATTCACACAGGAGCAGCAGGGCCAAAGAGACTGTTCATCTTCAGTAGACAACCACTAGGGTGCCAAGTTCAAATGTGGTGCAGCTCCCCTTCCAGACATTGACCGTGCGATCATTAGTGTTGCAGCAGGATCTCCCATAGGTTAGCCCTGTTAAGGGAAGAGCATGAACAATGTAAGCACCATCAAGCCTCTCGCACACAAGGTGCAAAGCCAAATGCAGCACAGTTGTGGTTTTGAGAGGTTCTGCAGTTCCCACTAGTCTTCACCCCTCTGGTGAGCACACTCCATCAGGAATCTTCAGGGACTGGTTTCCAACCGACAGGTGCACTGCAGCCCTAGACCTGATGCTTACTCACACAAATGTCAAAGTGAGTGCCTTCAGCAGAGAGCCCAGTGCTCAAGGATACATTATAGGCTGGACCCACTTCTTCCTCACAGTGGGGTCCAGGTACAGCTTCCATGGCAATAGAAAGTCCGCCAATCTGGGAAGCTGCAAAATGAGCCCTTTATGGTTCTGCAGCAAACCTAATAAAATTTAAGGATAAGGTTTTGCTTATTTCGGAGGAGAGTAGATGTTCTACTGGGACACTAGCAAAAAATAGAGGCATGTTGGGCATGGGTGAAGTTATACTAGGCTGTCTTTGTAGTACAATCTCAAGTAACGACACAACCCGATGTACCTGAATTACTTCATTTTGTGTCCCTAATGTGAAATTAAGATAAAGCCAAGCAATAATGTAAAAGTAAGAAACTATTACACATGCAGATTATGTGATGTGAGAATGCGATGTTGCTGATGCTGTCTGTGGAAACCTTATTTTACCATAGCACACACAGCTTGAAGGCATCTCCCAGGCATGTAATTTGAAAAGAAATGCTTTTTGTCCCTTTTCGTTCTTGAAATTGCATAAATAGGAGGGCCTCTTCCCAGTTAAATGCTATTTTTTGACAAATGCTTTGGTACATGTCTCCTAGGGAAGCACCCAGCTTGTTGCTACTCCATGTTTGACAATCACTTGCCTATTAGCTTTGAAAATGTCCAGAATGGATATTAAAGAAAGCCCATCCCCCTCCCCTATAGATTTTAATATGATTTCGATTTAGGTTCACAATTTTAGGACTTTACGATAGGGTTGACTAATGACCCTCAAATCGGACTCAAGCATAGTCATTCATCCCTGGAAATAAAGGTAGGTAAGGACAGTTAGGTGACAGACGATATAGAAGTATTAGATGAAAATAGGCAAGGGTTCCTAGTAAACTGACATACTGTTTGCACAAGAAATTAAACCTTTGCTCTGTACTGAAATATGATGGTGACTGGCTGGCTGATACTTGCTCTTAGTGATTAGAATGTAAATGTCAAGAAGCTGGGGTTTTTGTTAAGACTGAATAAGAAAAAAGCAATGGATGGTAAAAGAAACACTCTGGCATCATGGATTTATGTGGAAGTTTATGCATGTTGTATGATTATTCTTTTTCAGAGCTCCCTTGAGCACTAAAATCCCCTTAGCTTTATTGTACATTTTTCTCACATAGGAAAATAAAAGACATCATATAGTCAGTGGAGACACATAGCCGAGTACTGTGTTCTGAATTTGTCCTCTACAATGTATGTGAGTCTGGAAAATCACTAGAGAATAGAGTTGAGCGAACACCTGGAAGTTCGGGTTCTGCTGGTCCGTCCGAACTTCGGGACAAAGTCCGGGTCCGGGTCCGGACGGAACCCGAACGATCGCACGGACAACGAACCCCATTGAAATCAATGGGGACCCGAACTTTTAGGCACAAAAATGGCTGTAGGAAAGTCCTGGAAAGCCCCAGAGGGCTGCAAAAGGAAGTAAAATGGGGGTAAGGGTAGGGCAAGTGCCCTACAAAAAAATGGGGACAGGGAAATAACTGTAAATATTTTTAAAAAAATAAAAACATAAAAAAAGCAAAAATGGAGGTGAATGTGGATCATCTTCAAACTGTGTCTGAAAAGTATTAATTAACGGTAGAAGCCATATAACTGTTCTAAAATCATCTTCAAACTAGGGCAAGTGCCCTACAAATAAAT
>BLSH010175919.1:357444-381999 GCA_018402905.1 Glandirana rugosa
AACTAGGACTGTGTAACTTTTGTTACCCAAATTCGGCGTAGGTTAAGCGTATCCACACTTGGGTCGGAATCTTTACGATACGTCAGTATGACTTCACGTTCGTACATCTGTTCTTCACCGACATTCCTCCTCCTCCGTCTTCTAGTCGTCGTAAGTCTATGTTATTTCCTACATTTCTTACTGTATTTTTTCCACTTTTTTTGTTTTTGTTTCCTTGTACCATCATTAAATACGATGTGTCACGAAGGATATAAAAAAAAATTTCATACAAAAATAATTAAAAACTGTTTCATATTAATGTTATCAATGTAATCAGCATTTTTGTGTACCGTTCCTCTATATGTCTAATCTGGTTTGGTTGTAATCTGTATATCTCCTTGCCATGTGTTTTTACGACTAATGTAACTATTGTAATTATACTTTGTCAAAAATTAATAAAAACATACTTTAAAAAAAAATATAGGAAGCACTGTGTAGCATAAATTACTACCATGTTCCTTTGTTTTTGTTTTTTTCACCTTTTTTATGTCATTCTTTACATCCTTTATTGTATCTGAATGCTGCTGATCTTCTGCCTCCTCCTCCTTACAGCCACTTCTTGTCTACATGCTTGCACTTCAGTATGACTGCATAGCATTTCTAAGGCTGGGTTCACACCTATGCGAATTGGATGCGGCTTAAACCCATTGTTTTCAATGTGTCAGGATCAAATATGTCCGGTGCATTCGCACCCCGCATTGCACAAAAAAAGGGTGCCTTTTCTGTGCAGTGCGATGCGAATTCCCAGCCCGTTGAGTTCAATGGGAGCACATCTAATACAGAGGTGCACTGCGCACGGAACGGGGATATTTCCCCTGCTCGTGGCCCCTCCCCCATCTCTCCCCCTACAGATGCTGCGCTGTGGGAACGGACAGGAGCCGTCGAGCGGTCGCTCCACCCCTTCCCGGCAGCAGACAGGCTGGAATTTGCACCGGACAGGTGTGAATCCAGCCTGAGGGTTGGTTTCCTGATAGGGAAAATAATGGATCCAGCATTTTTAATTAGTATTGGCACAGTTGCTTGTATTCTCTACTTTAAGGACATGTCATAGGGTGACAACACAGGGGAACAAATAGGAGACAGTGACAGGTTGTTGTCACACTATAAGAGGAAGTGCCTAAATAGGTGCCTTTGAGGCAGGATCCTAAGGTATTATTTTAATGAAAGCTACAGCATAAAACAAATTGAAAATTACTTTTAACATTATTTTACCATGTTAAAGCCTTTATAGGATTTCATGACTGTGTTTAGATCTGCCTTAACAACTTGACCAATGGGCACTTTAACCCCCTTCCTAACCAGACCAATTTTCAGCTTTCAGCGCTCTCACATTTTGAATGACAATTGCTCAATAATGCAACACTGTACCCACATTTTTTCACACAAATAGAGCTTTCTTTTGGTGGTATTTAATCACCGCTGGGTTTTTTATTTTTTGCGCTATAAATGAAAAAAGACAGCAAATTTTGTAAAAAAATGCATTTTTCTTAATCTCTGTTATAAAATTTTGCAAATTAGTAATTTTTCTTCATAAATTCTTGCCAACATTTATACTGCTACATATCTTTGGTAAAAATAACCCAAATCAGTATATTTTATTTGGACTTTGTGTAAGTTATAGAGTCTACATGCTATGGTGGCAATCATTGAGAATTGATCACACCTGATCACACCTGATGTACTGATGGTTTATTTAATTTCTTGAGACCCTAACAAGTCAGGAAAGTACAAATACCCCCCCAGATGACCCCATTTTGGAAAGTAGATATTCCAAGGTATTTAGTAAGAGGCATGGTTAGTTTTTTGAAACTGTCATTTTTTCCCACATTTCTTTGAAAAATTAAGATTTTTTTTTCCCCCACAAAATGGTCATGTTAACAGGTTATTTCTCTAAAATGGCATGTGCATACCACAAATTACACACCAAAATACATTCTGCTATTCCTCCTGAGTATGGTGATACCACATGTGTGAGACTTTTATACAGCCTGGCCACATACAGAGGCCCAACTTTGAAGTAGCACCTATAGGCGTTCTAGGAGCATAAATTACACATCTCATTTCTCAACCACCTATTACACTTTTGAAGGCCTTGGAGCACCAGTACAATGGAAACACCCACAAAATGACCCCATTTTAGAAAGCTAACACCCCAACGTATAATCTTTGAGGCATAGGGAGTCTTTTGAATGGTTCATTTTTTTCCAGAACTTTTTGAAATATATGGAAAAAAAATAAAAACGCATTTTTTTACACAAAGTTGTCCATTTATAAGATATTTCCAACGCATAGCATGTACATAGCAAAAATGACACCCCAAAATGTATTCTGCTACTCCTCCTGAGTATGGAAATACCACATGTGTGAGACTTTTATACAACCTGGCCACATACAGAGGCCCAAAATTGAAGTAGCACTGTCAGGCGTTCTAGGAGCATTAATTGCACATCTCATTTCCCAACCACCTATTACACATTTGAAGGCCCCTGGAGCACCAGGGCATTAGAAACACCCACAAATTATCCCATTTTGGAAACTAAACACCCCAACCAATGTATAATCTATGAGGCCTAATGAGTCTTTTGAACATATCATTTTTTTTCACAAGTACTTATAAAATGTGGAAAGAAAATGAAAACGCATTTTTTTTACACAAAGTTGTCCATTTATAAGATATTTCTAACACATAGCATGTACTTAGCAAAGATGACACTCCAAAATACATTCTGCTACTCCTCCTGAGTATGGCGATACCACACGTGTGAGACTTTTACACAGTCTGTGCACATACAGATGTCCAACATCAAAGGAGCACCATCAAGTGTTCTAGGAACATAAATCACACATTTAATTTCCTGACAACCGATCACATTTTTGTAGGCCCTTCATATTTCTACAACATAGCACATATATACCAAGAATTACACCCCAAAATACCTTCTGCTGAGCAAAGGGTAAACAAAAGATTACCTGTGGTTTTAGTAGTGCAGTTGTCCAAAGGAGGCGAGCCCTGATCCAGGCAGGCAGGAACGTAGTCAGCGAATTGTCCAGACAGCAGGCAGGAATATTGTCCATAGTCAATACAGGCAGAAATACTGTTCATATACAGTCCAGAGTCAGTGCAGGTAGAGATATTGCCAGCAGTGCCAAAATATTGGTCCTGGTAGTAGGCAGGAACATGGTTCATAGCACAGGTAGCAGGCCAGGAAAGAAGCCTCCGAGTCTCCAGACCCTAATCTGGGAAAAGCAAACCAAATAATTTGTTTTCTTCATCCAGAAAAATCATTCTGGAGCCCCTCACATATGTGAGACCCCTGTGTTTATGAATCCCACTACTCCAGTATCAGGGTAAAAGATCAGTCCAAGAGGCAAGCAAAAAACATGGTCAATAAACAGTCCAGGGTCAGTTCCGAAGCAGGCAGAGGTATGTTTAGCATTAAGCAGAAGCATTGTCGTATAACAGGCCAGGGTCAGTTCCAGAGCAGGCAGAGGTATATTTAGTGTTAGGCAGAAGTGTTGTCGTATAACAGGCCAGGGTCAGTTCCGGAGAAGGCAGCGGTATTTACAGTGCAGTGCAGTGGCATAAGGGGTGTGGAGGAAAATGACAGGAAATGAGAATTACCATACTTCACTAATAATGTACACAAGTATGGTAACGGCGGAAACATTCGCCTATACAGAGGCCTGGTTGGGAAGGACATTGTGGACAATAATATACAGTGTCTTCTAGTTCCTCTTCTGGAGCACACCCGGCATTTCTTCTGCTGTTTTCGGCCTGTTTCATGGTGGGGAGTCTCTCAGGAAAATGTTGTTCACTGAGTCTGCTCACTGCATCCGAGTGAATGCTTTCTGCTGGGCCTTCAGGATACAAAAGGGTGGTGATGATTTCTTCTTGGTAACGAAGATAAGATACGGGGCTCTGGGTAGATTTACGGTAAATAACATAACTGTTATACATGACCAAACTGAAAAAATAAATGGAGATTTTTTTATACCAACAGCGGATTTTTCTTGTGGGAATATAGGGTTCAATCATTTGATCATTAAAATTGACTCCCCCCATGTACAAATTATAGTCATGGACACATGCTGGTTGCCGGATTGGGCCATTTCTTCGTTGGATTTCCACGTAGGTGTCGTCATGGATAGAAGTGAGCATGTGGACATTTCGTTTATCCCTCCACCTGACAGCCAATATCTCATGATTTCACCAAGGCGCCTTCTCCCCTTTTCGTAGTCTTTCAGTAACAAACCTTTGCGGGAAGCCCTTCCTATTGGCTCTCACTGTACCGCATGCTGGAGTGCTCCTTAGGTGAAGATTGCGGAAGAGGGGCAAGCTTGTATAATAATTATCCACATAAAGGTGGTAACCCTTTCCAAGAAGTGGATATATAAGCTCCCATACAACTTTTCCGCTGGCTCCCATGTACTCTGGGCATTCAGGGGGGTGCAGTTGAGTGTTCTTCCCTTCGTACACCAGGAAGGTGTAAATGTACCCCGTGGCTCGGTCACATAGCTTGTACAGTTTGACCCCAGATCGGGCCCTTTTTCTGGGGATAAACTGCCTGAAGCCAAGCCTGCCTGTGAAATGAACAAGTGATTCATCCACAGAGATGTTTTGGTCGGGGGGTAAATGATTGGGAGAATTTCTCAGAGAAAAAATTTAGGAGTGGCCAAATTTCAAATAATTTATCAAATGATGGGTCATTTCAGGGAGGGCACTTGGAGTTGTCATTGTAGTGGAGGAACTGCATAATCATCAGGTATCTTGATCTTGGCATAATCGATGAATGGATGGGCATGTGGTGTATTGGGTGGGTAGACCTAAAAAATGTTTTAAATTCTTCTACTGTCAATTCTCTCCACTCATAGGGATGGGCGTAACTTGAACCAGGGTTGCTTGTTATGTACTGTTGTGCATAGAGGTTGCACTGGGCCACAATGGAAGATAATAGGTCTTGGGTAAAAATTAAATTAAAAAATCAATAAAGGCAAAATTCTCTGTGTTCACCTGGACACCTGGCTGGGCGGTGAAAGGTGGGATGTTTGCTGCTCCTGATTTAGGAGGAAGCCACAGAGGGTTTTCAAGGGCATAGGGAAGACCGGCATGGGTTCTAATCCTTTGGGGCTGAGATGACACCCCGCTAGTGCTTGGCCTTTGTTGCCCAGGTATATCATTTCTTGTGGCTGGCACTGCACCACTGGTGGATGGAACTGAACTGCTGGTTGATGCCACTGCATTACTGGTGGATGGCACTGAGCTGCTGGTTGATGCCACTGCGCTACTTGTGGTAGCTTGCTGCTCCTTGCCAGAATGCCTTTGCTTCATGGGCACGCTTTCCTCTTCCTCCGATTCTGTATCAAACCCACTGCTTAGAAAGGGTTCATATTCCAAACCAGAATCAGACTCAGAGAGCTCCGCGCTGCTCTCGTCGGTCAAACTAAGAAGCCTCCTCAGTGGAAAACATTTTTCTTGCCATATTGGTGACTGTGGGCTGTGGTGGCAAACTGCTGTAATAGGTACACTCGGACAGATATGGCTGCACTAATGGGTTCTGATGAGGCTGTTCTAATGAGGCAGCACTGCTGGGTGCTGAAGAGGCTGCACTGATGGGTTCTGATGAGGGTGCACTGATAGGTGCTGATGAGGGTGCACTTATGTGCGTTGTTGAGGTTGCACTGATGTACACTAATGCACCACACTGATGATGCACTGATTAGCTGGCGCTGATGTGCACTGATAAGGTGTCACTGACAGTCGCTGATGAGGATCCACTGATATGGTGTCACTGATGAACAGTCATTTATGGGCACTGGTTGGCACTGATGGGCACTTTAGGGCTAAAATGAGCACTGTATGTGGCACTGATGAGCACTGTAGTGTGATGACCATCCACTGATAGGGTAGCACTGATGAGCACTCACTTATGGGCCCTGATGAGCGCTGTAGTGGCAATGATGAGTGCTGAAGTGCCACTGATGAGCACTGCAGTAGGGCTAATGTGGCACCGATGAGCACTGTAGTAGCACTGATGAGCGATGTAGTGGCACGGATGAGCGCTGTAGTGGCATTGATGAGCAATGTAGTGGCACGGATGTGCACTGTAGTGGCACGGATGAGCGCTGTAGTAGCACAGATGAGCGATGTAGTGGCACTGATGTGACACTGATGAGCACTGTAGAAGCACTGATGAGCGCTGTAGTGGCACTGATTACTGTAGGTGCCCTGATGGCACAGATGAGCACAGTAGTGGCACTAATGTGGAACTGATGAGCACTGTAGTGGCACTGATGATAAGCACTGTTTGGCACTGATGAGCACTGTAGTGGCACTAATGTGGCACTGATGAGCACTGTAGTGGCACTGGGTGCTGTAGTGACACATATGAGCACTGATGTGGCACTAATGGGCACTAATGAGCACTGTAGTGGCACTGGGCCCTGTAGTGGCACAGATGAGCACTGACATGGCACTGAAGTGGCAATGATGGGCCCTGTAGTGGCACAGGTGGCACTGATGACACTGGTGGCATGATGTGGCACAGATGAGCACTGTAGTGGCCCTGTAGGGCACAGATGATCACTGTAGGGCAATGATGATCACTGTAGGGCACAGTAGTGGCACTGATGGGTACTTTAGAAGCACTGATGGGTACTGTAGTGGCACAGGTGGCACTGATGGGTACTGTAGTGACACAGATGGCACTGCTGGGTACTGTAGTGGCACTGCTAGGTACTGTAGTGGCACAGGTGGCACTGCTGGGTATTGTAGTGGCACTGCTGTGTACTGTAGTGGCACTGATTGGTACTGTAGTGGCATTGGCTGGTACTGTAGTTGCACTATATGGCACTGCTGGGCACAGATAGACGCTGCAGATCACTCACCATAGCTCTCCTCTCCTCACACTGTATCGTTGCAACTGCAATGTTGCATCTCGAAATGGAAAACATTCACAAAATGGGTAAATGCTCAGTTTGCACTGCCTGATCTACATTGTGAGGTCCTCCAATACTGGGAGTTTTGAGCAATTGGCCCATATACCCCTGGCTGGAGAAAAGCCATAGGTGCAATATCTATTCACCATCTGGTAAGCCTCTCCGTTAATCAGTGGTGGATTTCACAGAGTTATTTGATCGTTGCACCTTGGTGTCACATTATCTGTAGCGCACGGATTGCCATTAATTTGGAGGAGATATTTGGATATTATTTTTCTATTCATAATATACTAACAGACTGGCACATCGGGTGTTTCTGCTACTCAATTAATAACATTCTTCTGGACTGTTATTTATATACGACACATAGAGCCATTGTTATCTGATGTGATTTGTTTATTCAATTTAATTCTGTTTGGACAGTACTTGATCAGATCAGAATTTTCCTATCAACTTAGCGCAGCCTTCCAAATATAAAAGCAACTTTGTATAAAAATGATATACATGCCACCAAATTAGTATATAAACAATACATACATATACTTAGGTGCCAAAGTTATCCTTATCAGACTGAATTGCCCTCTTCCAGCCGCTGTTAAACTATATGCACATTCAAAAGGAAGAAATTGCATTGCTTGAAAGTGGTTGGTTGCAGATTCTTGATATATTTCACAGTTGCACTGTAATCTGATTCCTCAAAAGTCCTGTAAAGAAGATATAAATTACACCACATGAAAGCAACAAAGGTATCTCAGGGGAGACTGAAGGGGATATATAGAAACAAACAATGTTTTGCTATATCACACAGGTGATAGTCTTTTGTTTATCCAAGGAGTTTATGATAAATCTATATCAACCCCTCACATCAACGGGGGAAGTGAATTCTGCATCTCTTATTATGTAATTTTTCAGAAGGCACAGGATAGAAAAATCTCTCAGATGTGAGGGTAGAAACACTGTGGTTGATTTACTAAAGGCAAATGGACAGCACACTTTGTAAAGAACAGTTGCACTCTGCAAGTGCAGGGGCTCCAGAGCTTGGTAAATGAGCAAAAACTCTCCAGACTTCCATCATCCAATCATGTGCAGGCAAAAGTGCTGTTTTTTTTTAATTTTTCCTTGCACATGATTAGGTATTCTTTGCAAAGTGAAGTTTTACTTCATATACAGTACTAAGCTCTGGAGCAACTGCACTTGCAGAGTGCAACTGCACTTTGCAAAGTGCACTGTATATTTTCCTTTAAATAAATCAACCCCACTGTACCAATGTGGCCTTACCTTAAGTATGAAAAGCCTCCTATATGGACAGGAGCAACGATCAGGTCCTGTGAATACAGCACTCCAGGGGTGGGTACCCACATTTTTGGGGAGATATAGGCAGCTGAAGTTATATAAAAATCAGACTTGGTTGCCCATTACATTAATAGATCAAAATGGAGGATTATGAGGTGGAAAGGGCAGGCTGAAGTTTGAATTTTACTGGAAAGGTCAAAATGCAAATATAACTTCAAAAGTCTATACCTTTGACTGATCGTTATGACTGTGTGTTAAAAGACAACCACTGCTTTTGAATTGCCTCCATTTGTGACAGGTTTACTTAAAGATATAAATATAGGTGTTGCCATTTTGAATTTACCAAAACACCGTTTAATTCGCTATGCATTCACTAAAAAAAAATCATGTACTTTTACATGCAACTACCATATGCACCTTAACTTGTCCCGATATCAGCCTTGTGATTTCCCGCAGTGCAGCCCTCTGATTGGAGGAGGGGAAGTCAACATTTTAAGCCAATTAAGAGACTGTTACTTTGCATTGTTGCCAATATAATTTCCTTAGTGGCTTACAGGAAAAGAGAACAAGGAGGATGACTTTCTGCAGCAGTAAAAAAATCATGAAAATGAGGAAAGTCTGTGTGAAATCACACCTCCTGATCTTCATTCTTATTCTAGGTCAGTGGCTTAAAATGCGCTGAAGTAATTGGACCAGTATAACAGCCAGGGAAATTACATATTCAGAAAAAGAAGTCAACAATGGCAGCCTCCATACTTCTTCATTAAAATATTATTTTAAACAACTCTGACAGGATTGCTGTCCATGGTGCTGATATTTTCCACAAAGAAAAACTTGCAAATAAGCATCCCCAGAAATCACACAATCCTTCAAAACTACAATTAAAGGCTTGGTATGGTAAAAATTAAATGTGTTCACAACTTACTACTTCTTTCTGGGTCTTATGTGTATCCATTTTCTAAGGAACATTGATATTTGCTTCCTTGTACTTTGCACGCCAGCAAAGTCACTCATTTTCTGCTTTAAAGTGGATGTAAACCCGATTCATGGAATTTGAGTTGGACAGATCTACAGTATCTCCCAAAAGTGAGTACACCCCTCACATTTTTGTAATTATTTTATTATATATCTTTTCATGGGATAACACTGAAGAAATGACACTTTGCTAAATGTAAAGTAGTGAGTGTACAGCTTGTATAACAGTGTAAATTTACTGTCCCCTCAAAATAACTCAGCACACAGACATTAATGTCTAAACAGTTGGCAACAAAAGTGAGTACACCCTTAACTGAAAATGTCCAAATTGGGTCCAAAGTGTCAATATTTTGTGTGGTCAGCCTTATTTTACAGCACTGAGTTAAGCCTCTTGGGCATGGAGTTCACCAGAGCTTCACAAGTTGCCACTGGAGTCCTCTTCCACTCCTCCATGATGATATCACAGAGCTGGTGGATGTTAAGAACCTTGCACTCCTCCACTTTCCTTTTGAGGATGCCCCACAGATGCTCAATAGGGTTTAGGTCTGGAGACATGCTCAGCCAGTTCATTACCTTTTTCCCCAGCTTCTTTAGCAATACAGCGGTCATCTTGGAGGTGTGTTTGGGGTCATTATCATGTTGGAATACTGCCCTGCGGCCCAGTCTCCGAAGGGAGGGGATCATGCTCTGCTTCAGTATGTCACAGTACATGTTGGCATTCATGGTTCCCTCAATGAACTACAACAGACCACAGAACATGGTTCCAGTAATCCATGTCCTTAGTCTGCTTGTCTTCAGCAAACTGTTTGCAGGCTTTCTTGTGCATCATCTTTAGAAGAGGCTTCCTTCTGGGACGACAGCCATGCAAACCAATTTGATGCCATGTGGCGTGTGATCTGAGCACTGACAGGCTGACCCCTCCACCCCTTCAACCTCTGCAGCAATGCTGGCAGCACTCATACATCTATTTCCCAAAGACAGCCTCTGGATATGACGCTGAGCATGTGCACTCAACTTCTTTGGTCACTATGAGGTGCCATGTTAAATTTCCAGTGACCAGTATGAGAGAGTGAGAGTGATAACACCAAATTTAACACTTCTGCTCCCCATTCACACCTGAGACCTTGTAACACTAACGAGTTGCATGACACCGGGGAGGGAAAATGGCTAATTGGGCCTAATTTGGACATTTTCACTTAGGGGTGTACTCACTTTTGTTGCCAGTGGTTTAGACATTAATGGCTGTGTATTGAGTTATTTTGAGGGGACAGCAAATTTGCACTGTTATACAAGCTGTACACTTACTACTTTACATTGTAGCAAAGCGTCATTTCTTCAGTGCTGTCACATGAAAAGATAGAATAAAATATTTACAAAAATGTGAGGGGTGTACTCACTTGTGTGAAATACTGTATCTGTAGTGTTTTCTTATCTTTCTTCAAAGAGCTATGTCCCGTAGCTGTATCTTCCTCTGTAGCTCTGTTATTAGCCTGATAAGTTCTCACACGTTCTGGGAGACGGGACATAGAATTTAGGGATGGAGGAGGTTACTAAAAATAAATTAGCAGCCAGCTAAACAATTTGCAGACATGGCTCTGCACGTGTGGGAAGGGGGTGTGTGCCTTTCCTCCAATCAGCTTTTGCACAGTCTCTCACAGTGTCTAGCAATCATCTCCTCCTACATAGGAAGGAGAAAGTGAAAAATATAACAGAATGTGCATTTTCTAAACAGTATATCAAGCTGAAGATAGCATATATACATGTAAGACTTATATAGGGAGAATTGCTTCATCCCTGTATATCATCTGAGACTGTTCACTTCACTGGGTATATGGAGGGTTTACATCCACTTTAAATGTTCATCACAGCCATCAACCAAGTACTGATTAGCTTAGTAAGCTATAACATTACTGTCAACTGTCAAGGGATCCAAGAAGATGCTTTATGCTTTTTAAACCCAGTTGTGACACATTCATATGAACATTTGCCAAATTTACTTATCCTTTCTGAAAGACATACCCTATCTAACCTCCACGTGTGGTCAATACAGCCCTATGATAAAAAATCTCACTTACCCTAAGTGCCTACTTTACATGCCTGCTTTCAGTTTACCAGCTTTAAAGAGAGCTGGGCTTCCCTACCACTTCTTACCTTAAGAGTTCCTGCCCACCTCCCAATCTGCAGCCCTCCAAATACCCAAAAATCCAGATGTGCATGATACCCCCACATTGCCCCATCCTTGCTCCAATGTAGTGCTGAGTGCTCAAGAGCCATGGAACCATGCCCAGACACAAGCGGGGGTACTTCTCCTCTTGTGCACACTCCTGAGACTATGTTGGGCCACCTTCATGTGAAAGTCAACATTAAGGTGGAACCTCGGCTTAGAGAGTGATCACATAATGATTCAGGGCTGGGCTCCTCCCTCCTATATGCGTGTTGCCAATAGGATAGCTTCTTCAGTAGGATCTCCCTACTGAAGAAGCTATCCTATTGGTGACATGCGTATAGGAGGGAGGAGCCCAGCCCTGAATCGTTACATGATCACTGAGAGCCTGAGTGGTGTGGTGAGCTCACAAGCAAGAATTTAAGAAATGCTGTTTTGTTATTTAACTTCTTGTAAGTGCAATTTTAGGGGGGTATTTTAATAAATGAATTATACAGAGAGCACTATGCAGTTTCCTTTCTATTACATGTCGTCCATGTGAAAAGCTTTTGAGAGAGGAAAACCATATCCAAGGATAAGAGAGGAGATATCCATCCCTCAGGGATTGGCTGGAGTTGTAAGAAAGAAAAGCCTGTGATTAGTAGGCTTGAGGTGAGAGCACAATTCACCTGGTGGTGGAAACACTTTCTTGCTTTATATGAGAAGATTGTTGAGCACAGAGGTGGATTAATACACATTACAAAGACTTTGATTATATGTTTATTTTTTTGTACTTTTTCATTTTTGTCTTTTCAAGTCACAGATTCGTTTAGTGTAATACATTGTATGCACAGTGGAGCAGATTGTATCAGAATAGCGCTGCATCGTTTCTATATGCAACTTCCCTAACCTGGGCAGTTAAAACTCACTTACTAACACCACACTTCCCTAGTAGGCGCCTGCCTACAATCATGCGGGGTAAATGTGAGGCATATTTAGCTGTATGGAAATATTAAAGGATAACTAAGCCCAAGAAAAATAATTCAGTGTGTTGCAACCTGCAGTCCTTAGTTGTAGTAGCTGAATTCCTTTTCTTCTTTTATCATTTAATTTTCATTTTTCAAGAACATCTTCCACAAGTACACAAAATACCTGTTGATCTTGCCAGAAATGCAGTTTCCTTGTCACTTCCTGTGAGCTACATCAATCTTACTTCCTAGTTATCTTCTGTAAGCTACCAATGCCCCACCACCAATGTAATGGAAATAAAGAGATATAGACATGTTTGTAGTCCAAATAAGGAGAGCAGCTTAAGGTGACAACCATGGCTCCCTCCAAAGATATATTAGAGGAGTGTTTTATTTGCAGGAGCATTAGGGTAAAACTCACCAGGACTAGTAAGCTGCAATATATTATATTTTGTAGTACTTGCATTAGATCTTAGGGGGTAGAGGGAACACTGCCATTGCAGGTCACAAGCCAGGTAGAATGTGCTTGATATGCAGGTGGGGGTTAATTTGCCTTTTTGCTTTTTATTTGAACTTGACAGGTGCGCTTTAAACTGAATAGCCCATGTAGCAGCTTAACTGTTGGTATATAAGTATAATGGGGATAGGACTGCTCTGAATACAGCAGATCCCATTTTCATAAAACATCAGTGTTAATGATGAAGCTATTACTCAATGCACTATCAACATCTGAGATTTTAAAACAGTCATCAGAATTCCCACTAGTCAACAAAACCAAAACACCCTCATCTCCTTAATTAACATATGAAATAAACACAATCTGTGACCCTGGTGTCTACCAGCAATTAAGAGCTATTGCTTAGTTAGGCCCGCTAATACCTAATTTAAATATGCAATTAAGGAATAATTGCATCCAATCAATAAAACTTTTAAGCATTTTGCTGTTGCTTCAATTATTTTTGCAAGTCTTCTCATATTATCCACATTACTATTTTTTTCTGAAATGAAGCCCTGCTTTGCATGCTTTGTTTATGCTTTATGCAGGTTCATTTTGTTGATATCAGTATCTGCTACTGGGACGTATTATGAGAAAGAAATACTATTACTAATACATATTATGTCACATGCTGATGATCCTTTATACTGGACACAGACACCAAAGTATCTGCTAGCATTGCGCTCTGAAATGTCTTTTCCTACTTTTGAGACCATTATGGTGCTGCAGATCAGCATATTTTGTCTTACGCTCTTGTAGTGTGCTGTGGATTACTTACAGGTCTGTTGGGATATTTGGCTGATGGGCATTCTTGTTAGCTAGTGCAGAGAAGCAGACACTGAAAATTGTGTGTAGAAGATAGCTCCTTTGTGGAGGAAGGCCCAACAGAACAGAGAACAGGAGCCCTAGATGGCAGGCTCTCAATTGCACAAAAAAAAATTACAAGGCCTGGGAAGAAAATTCATTATTGTTGTTTGACACCCTTATCTCTAGTTTGCTATGTTTTACACAAGTGTTTTCCAGCTTTTTTTCAGCCAAGGCACCCTTTAAAAAGTATGGACAGTCTTGAAGAACCCATTCTAAAATATAAAAACTATTTTAATGCTGGGTTCACACTGCTGCAAATTGGATGCAGGTTTCCCCACATCCAATTCACATGACAGGAGAGTGTGACCAGCTCTCAATGGAGCCGTTTCACACACCTCCGCAGTGGCCATAGTCCCAAGTGGAAAAGGGTCCTGTGCATCTTCTGGTCCGTTTCAGGTGTTCAGCCAAAAATTCAGACCTGATTCCCACCTGAAATGGAGAACAAGGACACACCAGACACCCTGCTGTGAGTTGCAGCCGCAGCTAGTGTGAACCCAGCCTTTTTGTTTTACATAATGCAGCAACATCCACAAGTCCAAGTAGGATTTAGAAACAGTACGGTTAACAATGTTCATCAAAGAAGAGTATAGGAAGAAAGGAGTATAATGTGAGTCTTGTTGGAGATGCTGTGCTGATATGAAGGCTTGGTGGAAGAAAAGAATGGAAAGATTTTGAACTGTGTCTGTGAGTAAAGCAAACAAGAAGAGGACTGAGTGTCAGGACCTGGTTCACCTGCTGGTGGCACTGTCGTTCTCTGGGCTGAAAGCTGTAGTTCCAGTGACCACCAGAGGGTTCTTGCAATCAGCTCCACCTGACCCCAGCTGCTGGGAGGGTACTTAATTCCTAATACACACCACTAGATCCATTCTTCTCTTGAGCTATCCTTGAATTCTGTTCCCTTATTGCTGCCCCCAGTCCTGATTGCCCCTTTTTTGCATTGCCCTGTTACCCTTGCTTCCCATATTGTAAATATTGTAGATTGTTAGTTTGCTAGGTTTCTGTTACTTAGGCATTTTTGGTTGTGGGTCACTTACTGTTTACGTTCGCTATTTTCTGGTATGTGCATGTGTTTTTGCTTGCTGTTAATACATTTACTTCAATATAAATGATTTGGTCCAAGTTTCCTTGTGTAGCTACATATATCTGGTCATCCTAGCTGCTGACTCCTGACACTGATTTTCCCTGGATATGTGAATTGACAGTGTTTGCTGTATTCCCTTAGAAGATAATCTATGACGGACAGCGCAATATCTGTTGTGAACAAAATGTTACTTTTTAATATAGGGTTGCTCCCCACAAGAACCTTTAGGATTACTGAAATAAATGATTCAGAGACCTGCTAATGTGTGGTGTGATATATTTTGAGTGCAACATGCTTCATGCAATGAATTTTTATTTTATATGTACAGTACCTCACAAAAGTGAGTACACCCCTAACATTTTTGTAAATATTTTATTATATCTTTTCATGTGACAACACTGAAAAAATTACACTTTTCTACAATGTAAAGTAGTAAGTGTACAGCTTGTATAACAGTGTAAAATTTGTGCCCCCTCAAAATAGTTCAACACACAACCATTAATGTCTAAACCGCTGGCAACAAAAGTGAGTACACCCCTAAGTGAAAATGTCCAAATTGTGCCCAAAGTGTCAATATTTTGTGTGGCCAGCCTTATTTTACAGCACTGCCTTAACCCTCTTGGGCATGGAGTTCACCAGAGCTTCACAGGTTGCCACTGGAGTCCTCTTCCACTCCTCCATGACAACATCACAGCACCGGTGGATGTTAAAGACCTTTCACCTGCCATTTGAGGAACCCCACAGATGCTCAATAGGGTTTAGACCTGGAGAAATGCTTTACCAGTCCATCACGTTTACTCTCAGCTTCTTTAGCAAGGCAGTGGTTGTCTTGGAGTTGTGTTTGGGGTCGTTATCATGTTGAAATACTGCCCTGCGGCCCAGTCTCCGAAGGGAGGGGATCATTCTTTGCTTCAGTATGTCACAGTTCATGTGGGTATTCATGGTTCCCTCAATAAACTGTAGCTCCCCAGTTCCGGCAGCACTCATGCAGCCCCAGACCATGACACTCCCACCACCATGCTTGACTGTAAGCAAGACACACTTGCCGTTGTACTCCTCACCTGGTTACCACTACACACGCTTGACTCCATCTGAACCAAATAAGTTTATCTTGGTCTCATCAAACCACAGGACATGGTTCCAGTAATCCATGTCCTTAGTCTGTTTGTCTTCAGCAAACTGTTTGCAGGCTTTCTTGCACATCATCTTTAGAAGAGGCTTTCTTCTGGGATGACAGCCATGCAGACCAATTTGATGCAGGGTGAAGTGTATGGTCTGAGCACTGACAGGCTGACCCCCCACCCCTTCAACCTCTGACGCTAAACACGTGCACTCAACCTCTTTGGTTGACCATGGTGAGGCCTGTTCCGAGTGGAACCTGTTCTGTTAAACCACTGTATGGTCCTGGCCACTGTGCTGCAGCTTAGTTTCAGGGTCTTGGCAATCTTCTTATAGCCTAGTCCCTCTTGATGTAGAGCAACAATTCTTTTTTTCAGATCCTCAGAGAATTCTTTGCCATGAGGTGCCATGTTGAACTTCCAGTGACCAGTATGAGAGAGTGAGAGCGATAACACCAAATTTAACACACCTGCTTCCCATTCACACCCGAAACCTTGTAACACTAACGAGTCACGTGACACTGGGGAGGAAAAATAGCAAATTGGGCCCAATTTGGACATTTTCACTTAAGGGTATACTCACTTTTGTTGCCAGAGGTTTAGACATTAATGGCTGTGTGCTGAGTTATTTTGAGGGCACAGCAAATTTACATTGTAGCAAAGTGTCACTTATATAGTGTTGTCACATGAAAAGATAGAATAAAATCTTTAAAAAAATGTGATGGGTGTACTCCCTTTTGTGAGATACTGTATGTTCATGTGAATAATTGTTAGATTTTTGGACTGGACAACTGAGGGATTTTATTGTTGGAGATCTGAAACTTTTACTCCTTGAGGTTCGAAGAAGAGAGAGCATTGAATGCAGTGATATTGAGGAATGTAACAGAGTTGTAACATGCCATAGCCCTCACAGAGATAAGGATTCTTTATTGTTTGGTTTAGAGCATTTAGAGATTCAGCATAATAACTGTAATTTTTTTTTTGTGAAAAGCAAAGAAAAACAGTGCTGCAAAATGTTTACTGGAAAGATATTAAACAGCCAATTAGCAACATCAAAAAAACAAAAACATATGAAAAGTACTTTGCCTGGTCCTTGATTTCATGCAGAGCACAATTTGATTACAGAGCAGTCCAATCTGATATATTAGCATCACCTACTCTTATGAATGATTCTTAGCATTCCTTTATTCCTTCAACGGAGACAAGAGCTCTTAGCTGGCAATTGCAGTCATCATTTCAGATCCCTGAAGAGGATGTTTACAGGAAAAAAATATGCATTTACTACATTTTCCCCCAGGAGCCTGCAAAGCATTGCATCCGCAATCAGTGGATTGCAAGTGCAATGTCAGGCTCCTGCAGACAAGTCCTAAAGCTTTCTGCCCATACCTTTGTGCAGGCTTTCTGTTTGAAAGTTGCAGGACATATGAATGGACTACAAGTATGCAAATGTGCGTATGAGCACATTTACAGTCTATTTAAACGACAAGACAGGACTTGTAGTTTATTCATGTACAGATCATTAAAATGTGACAGCGGCTGTGGGGGAGAGGGTGCCGCCTCCTGCCCGCCCGCTCTAAAAAGAAGGGTGGGATTAGGTGGTTGGGAGGTGAGGAAACATGTGCTGCAACATGTTACAAGTTACACCCTAAATATATAACATGTTTCAAAAGGTAAACTTTGCCTTTAACATAGCCAATCCAAAAGTCTGAGGGGTAGTCTGAGGGGTTTGCTGAAGGGGTGTTGAAGTGTTTTATGATGTTCCAGCAGACCCTCTCTTAATGCCACATATTTTAACTATATCAATCAAGAATTATAATTCATCTGACCAGGTTTTAAAATCCATCAACCAGTAAATTATTGAACAGAATTAAATTATGATTTGATAGACACCAAATATGATATGGATCGTATGCATATTCCCCTTAGTAGATGTACAGTGCCTTGAAAATTATTCATACCCCTTACATTTTTTTCACATTTTGTCATGCTACAACCAAAAAGTAAATGTATTTTATTGCGATTTTATGTGGCACATAATTGTGAAGTGGAAGGAAATTGATAAATGTTTTTCAATTTTTTTTTACAAATAAATATCTGAAAAATATGACATGCATTTGGCATACATTGTTAACAATCATCGATTGAGGAGATTGGGATCATAATTGAGGATTGAGTCTCACATTCGGCACCACATCTGCATACTCAATGTCGGCGGTTTCTCCTGCCGATACATTATAAGGATCTGCATAGATCAATTAGCACCAAGACTATTTTGAACCTTCACTGCCAGCTTTCATCTTCATAGATTCATATGCTCAGGAGGCATAGTCCTGCACAGTTCATGAACCCTGCATGTTTGTTTTCCACCAGGTCAAAAAGTTCAAATTTGGTCTCATCTCACCAGAGCACCTTCTTCTACATGTTTGCTGTATCCCCCACATGGCTTCTTGCAAAGTGCAAACAGCAGGATTTTTATGGCTTTCTTTCAACAATGGCTTTCCTCTTGCTACTCTTCCATAAAGGCCAGATTTGTGGAGTATGACTAATAGTTCTCCTGTGGACAGATTCTCCCACCTGAGCTTTGGATCTTTGCAGCTCCTCCCGAGTTACCATGGGCCTCTTGGCTGCTTCTCTGATTAATGCTATCCTTGTCTGGCCTGTCAGTTTAGGTGGACGGTCATGTTGGTAGGTTTGCAGTAGTGCCATAATGTTTCCATTTTCAGATGATGGATTGAGCAGTGCTCTGTGAAATATTCAAATCTTGGGATATTATTTATAACCTAACTCTGCTTTAAACTTCTCCACAACTTTATGCCTGACCTGTCTGGTGTGTTCCTTGGCCTTCACGATGCTGTTTGTTCACTAAGGTTCTCTAACAAACTTCACAATTATGTGCCACTTTATCCTATTTGCCTTCTACACCTTGTAATATAGCTGTGTTTAGTGTTTAACGTATTGTTATTTTCTTATACTTTAGTGTAACCACACGTTTTAAATATAGCACCATCATAGTAGGATTTGTGGAGTATGTATTGTTTGGTATATTTAAAGTTCAATACTGGCAGTTTGATTTCATGACTGGTTTATAAAAGTTGTTAGCAGACTCTGGCTTAATGGAGGCTAGGCTTGGGCCAAACCCCTCTCCCCACCCCGGTTTGATTTGCACCAGAACACCTCGAACAGGCAAAAAGTTCTAGTGAACGTGCAAACCCTATTAAAGTCTATGGGACACGAACATGAAAAATCAAAAGTGCTAATTTTAAAGGCTTATATGCAAGTTATTGCCATTAAAAGTGCATAGGGACCCGGGTACTGCCCTAGGGGACATGTATCAATGCAAAAAAGGTTTTTAAAATGATAATTTTTAAAGGAGCAGTGATTTTAATAATGCTTAAAGTGAAACAATAAAAATGAGATATCCCTTTAAATATCGTGCCTGGGGGGTCTGCCTGTAAAGTGGCGCATCTGTGCGATGTCTAGAACATGACATAGCAATAATGACATTTGTAAAGGAAAAGATGTAACTTAACTGTTTGCCGTCTGGCTTGCGTACTTTTACTGCTGCAGTGTGGCAGTGTTGCACGAATCGCGTCTATAAACGGTGATTTGCACAGCCGTAGCTTGTGGGTGCGTACTTGTGCCCGCTGCACGATGCGTGAGTGTGCCCGCGGATTGGGCGGACTCGATATCCGACGGCGACCCGCGATCGCCTAATACAGAGTAAGAACAGGAAACTGCCGATGTAAACACACCCCTTCCCCGTTCTGTCAGTGGGCATGACAGAGATCTACTGATCCCTGTCATCGGGATCAGTGAGGTCTGTCATGCCCCTGCCAGCCCAGCCCCCATACAGTTAGAACACATGGAGGGAACACACTTAACCCCTTGATCGCCCCCTAGTGTTAACCCCTTCCCTGCCAGTGACATTTATACAGTAATCAGTGGCTATTTTTAGCTCTGATCGCTGTATGAATGTCAATGGTCCCAAAAAAGTGTCAAAAGTGTCCGATCTGTCCGCCGCAATATAGCAGTCCCGATAAAAACCTCTTTTTGTGATTTTATTCACCAAAAATATGCATTTTGGCCTAAACTGACGAATAGATTTTTTTTTTATATATATTTTTTGAATATGTTATTATAGCAAAAAGTTTTTTTTTTTCAAAATTGTCGCTCTTTGTTTGTTTATAGCACAAAAAATAAAAACTGCAGAGGTGATCAAATACCACCAAAAGAAAGCTCTGTTTGTTGGGAAAAAAAAGGACACCAATTTTGTTTGGTTAAAGCATCGCACGACTGCACAATTGTCAGTCAAAGCGATGCAGTGCCGAATCGCAAAATGTGCTCTGGTCAGGAAGGTGGTAAATCCTTCCAGGGCTGAAGTGGTTAAATTTGCTCGCGGCTGTAATGTATTGCCAGCTCCTGGCAATATAGACAAAAAAAATGAAAAAACTGCATAATGTCCCCCCAGTTCATACCAGGCTCTTCAGGTCTGGTATGGATTTTAAGGGGAACTCCACGCCAAAATTTAAAAAAAATTGGCGTAGGGTACCCTTCAAAATCCATACCAGACCCTTGTCCAATCATGCAGCCTGGAGTTCAGGATAGGGGGGACGAGTGAGCGCCCTCCCCCCTGAACCGTACCAGGCCACATGCCCTCAACATGTGCTGGCTGGCAGCTTGTTGCTGCATGGACGGAGAGCCACTCTGCAGCTGTTGATGCTGCAATCTTTCACTCTTTCATTATGCTATTAGTGTATTCAGTTTTGTCTGCTCACCTGTTGATATTGGATTGATGCATTTTCTCTCTATTTTGGACTTACTCTACAGCCCCTTGGGCGGCTGCAGTCTGTGATATACAGTATATTTATATGTCCAGCTCTATTGTCCCTTTCTGGAGTCTATGTATAAGAGGATTGACAGTGTACATGCAATGGGTGTCTCTCTCCTGGAGGGATAGGGTCTTTTGTGAATAAACGACCAGTCCCTTGGCTTTTCCCACATAATTGTACTCATCATCTCCTAGTATCTTTACATTATTTTACATTAATATATACTGCTGGTGCTTTGTATACTGCCAGTTTTTCTCTTCGATCATTTTTAACTGTGGTCCCCTTTTTGTACTCTAATAATCCACCATCATCATTTTCCTTTTTCTTTTTGGTGTCCATGGAGCTCTACCATCTTGCTCCGCTGAATATGAATTCTTCCTTTATAATCTGTGTACATCCCTGAAGGAGAGCTTGTTTCCTTTCAAATATTTCAAATTTCTCAAAAAGCGTTGAATGATATCACAGTTTTTCCATCCATTAGGAGGTTTACGTACACTGCATTATGTTTATAGCTTATGTCTTTTGTATGTCCATGTACTGTTCTATGCACTTTGTGTCCTACTTTTCTAATGGTTTTACCTATATTGGCCCCTACAGGCCAAATCCAGCTGAATAAACACAATAATTGATTTTTACATTTGTCTTTAAGTCTGCTTTGTCCGTTTATGCCTCAAAGTCCCTTCTTTTCGGAGGATCTTATTTTTTGCCCTCAACATGGGGAGGGTGCTTTGGGGGTGCCCCCCAAAGCACCTTGTCCCCATGTTGATGGGGACAAGGGCCTCTTCCGACAGCCCTGGCCGCTGGTTGTCAGGGTCTGTGGACAGGGGGCTTATCGGAATCTGGAAGCCCCCTTTGACAAGATCTGGGCCCCCCCTATGTGAATGGGTATTGGGTACATTGTTCCCCTACCCATTCACCAAAAAAGTGTCAAAAAAGATAAAACCACAAGAGACTGTTTTTGACAATTCCGTTATTAAAAAAGAAAAACAAAAGTGTCCCGCATTGTACATCCACCGTCAATCACTACACCCGACGGAACAGAAAAATAGAAAAAGTGGCAAAAGCTCCAGCTCAATGAGAGGGCTCCTGCCGATTGCTGTCTCTTCACTTGGCAGCTGTTATATAGGCAATGCGGGGCCACCCGGTGACGTAATCAAGTGACCCCCGCCCCCTTTGACCGTTGCCTTCTTTTTTTGCCTTGTTTTTGACCTTCTAAGCTGCATCAATCTGTTTCAAACTGTTTTTGCACTCACTAGGAATTGTAAGGGTAGAGAAGCAATTCAGATGTGAACAAAAGCCTGTTGACTCAGGAAATGAGCCAAGTGTTTTTGTTGTACTGAGTACTGATGGCTTTTGGTGGCCAGAAACCTATGGAAAGACTATCTACATTGGTAGACATTCCTTTAAATTTCTTCAAAGGGTCATTCACCACACATGTACTGTACAGGTCCCTGTCTCTACTCTGGGCAGTATAACAGTAGACATTCTGCAAATTTCACTTTAAAGCACCGTTTCTCGTTATATATCATTGCTTTCCTGCTATGAACCATATGCAGGGCAGGCAAAAAAGGGAGTGATATATTATTGTGTAATGTTAAAAGGGAGTGGTATCATTCAGGCATGCTTAGAGAAGCACAGGCCTTAAAAAATAAGGGTATTTTCTTTAAAAAAAAATCCCTCCCTCCCTAGCTTTCCTAATGTATTATATATTAAAACTTCCCTACCCCAGCTTCTTAAAGTGGAGTTCCACCCTTTCCAAATGTTTATTAAAAGTCAGCAGCTACAAAAAGTGTAGCTGCTGACTTTTAATTAACAGACACTCACCTGTCTCCGGGTCCAGCGATGGGGCTGCATGGAGCCTCGCTCCTCTTCACCTCCCCTCCCCTCCGCAGTGCCGGCATTGCTACTGGGGGCACCTGGCCGCTGCCTCATGGCCGGGCGCACACTGGGCATGCGCGAGCGGCGCTGCGCTTTGTGATTGGTCCCGAAGTCTTCTAGGACTTGTCCTGTGTCTCAGAAGACTTCGGGAGGGAGGGGGAAGGAGACCTTTCACTTCCGATAGCCTAAGGCGACCAGAGGGGAAGTACCCCGAAAAAAATCGGGTATCCCCACCTCCTCCCCAAAAGCTCCATTTCAGCATCTGGAGCTGGGGAGGAGGACTTAAAGTGGAAGTTCCACTTTTGAGTGGAACTCTGCTTTAAGCCTGCCATAGACATAGGGACCAACCGAGATTCAAACCATGTATGGGCAGGCTGATTTACCCAAGTTGTTCAATCAGTCAACTTGGGTTCGATCAGCCTGTCAGATTTAGCTATAGCCACTAGCAATAATCACTGTGTTCTCCCACCCGGGACGGCTACTCCCCCACCCCCTTTTTTTTTAATTGGCTCAGTGAAGCTGTTCCCTCCCCCATCATTAGACATATGGTTATCTTATGAATACCAATTCACCCAAACAAAATGGTTGCCTTTATGGTGCTTAGGTGACTAGTTCTCTTTAAGAGCATTACAGTTTGGGGTAAACTGAAACTTTTTGCATTCTATGGCAATAGGTATTAGCCAAATGACCCCCTCTTTGGTTTGCACCAGAACTTTCGAACGATGTGAAAGTTTGGAACCGAATAACGAACCCCATTGAAGTCTATGGGACCCACACTGTAAAAATCAAAAGTGCTCATTTTGAAGGCTTATATGCAAGTAATTGGACATAAAATGGTTATGGGGGTTTGGGTACTGCCCTGGGGGACATGTATCAATGAAAAAAAATTTCTAAAAAATGAAATTTTTTAAATGAGCAGAGATTTACTGATGCTTAACCACTTCAGCCCCAGAAGGATTTCCCATATTAGGACCAGAGCACTTTTTGCGTTTCAGCACTGTGTCACTTTAACTGACAATTGCGCGGTCATGTGATGACGTAATTGAAACCAAAAAAACTCTGCGCTATGGAAGTGACTGTGCTCCGTGCGGTGGATTGACTGTGTTCCCCCTAGCCATGGTCTCCTCGGCTTGGATCAGCTTCACCACAGATCTGTGTCCAATGAGTGTGTGTCTCTGGAAACAGCAGACACAGTGTGAGAGCCGTCACATGACTTGCTGGATCAAGATCACAGTTCAGTGACAGTGCCCGGACATTATCCCTGGGATTACCGGCAACCTGCTGATTGGAGAAAATGGCTGTGATTGGCCAGTGCATCATGTGACCCAGCCTCTGTATGAGTTGGAGTCACGTAGTGCTGCATGTCATATGCTCTCAGGCTAGTGTAGGGAGAGGATGCTGCTGGTGCTGTGAGGGACAGATTGCAGATCTAATAACATCTCATCATGCACTACAGAACGATCTAATTTTGGACTAGGTAGAGATTTCTACTACTACTGCTTTTAGGGACAGATTGCAGATCTAATAACATCTTATCCTGCATTACAGAACTATCTGACTGGACTAGTTAGAGTCTACTGCTTAGAGGGACAGATTATTGTTCTAAAATCATCTCCTAGGTCTATAGGGTCAGGCCCCTACTGTTGCTGTAAGGGACAGATTATTGTTCTAAAATCATCTCCTAGTTCTATAGGGTCAGGTTCCTGCTGTTGCTGTAAGGGACAGATTATTGTTCTAAAATCATCTCCTAGTTCTATAGGGTCAGGTTCCTGCTGTTACTGTAAGGGACAGATTATTGTTCTAAAATCATCTCCTACTGCTATAGGGTCAGGTTCCTGCTGGTGCTGTAAGGGACAGATTATTGTTCTAAAATCATATCAAACTGCTATAGGGAGAGGTTCCTGCTGGTGTTGTAAGGGACAGATTATTGTT
>BLSH010175919.1:395772-408299 GCA_018402905.1 Glandirana rugosa
CTACGATATAGGGCCAGGTTCCAGCTGTTGCTGTAAGGGACAGATTATTGGCTACATAGTACATTTGCGGGCACAATGAGGAGAGCATCAAATAAGAGACGTGGTCATGGTGCTGCTGGTGATGCTGGTGCTGCTGGTGTTGGTGAAGCTCCTGTTGGAAGGAGAGGACATGGTCGATGTGTGCCAGCTACACGCACACATGAAACACCTTCCTCAGGTAGCCAACAGAACCTTCACCGTTATATGGTAGGCCCGAATGCCGCTCAACGATTGGTGAGGCCAGAACAAGTACAGGCGATAGTAGATTGGGTGGCTGACAATGCCTCCAGTTCCTTCACATTGTCTCCCTCCCGGTCCCTTGATGAAAGCTCAGAGTTGGCACCTGAACCCCATGGCCATCTGTCTTTCACCTCAGCCCCTTGTAAATTAGCCGAGCAGTCTGAGCCCCAAGTCATGCAAGAGACTCTTATGCTTTTTGATGACTCTCCTGGTGTGCTTTCCGTGGGCCATCCACATAGCGCTGCCCCAGAAGTGGAAGACATTGTGTGCATCGATGCCCAACCACTTCTGTTGCAGGATGAGGACATGGAAAACACTAGCGCAGCACGTCTTAGATGATGACGAAACACAGGTGCCAACTGCTGCAGCTTACCTCAGTGTGCAGACTGACAAGGAGGGCAGTGGTGAAGGGTGGGTGGAAGATGATGGGGAGGAGGATGATGAGGTCCTAGATCCCACATGGACTGAGGGTCATGCGAGTGACGTGTGCAGTTTGGAGGAAGAGGTGGTGGTCGCAGAGGCACCAGCACAGCAAAAGAGGAAGCAGGTTGCAAAAGCGGAGCGAGCGTCCCCTAGACTGTATGCCTGCTACTACCCACCGCACCCAGAGACCTAGCAGTTCTTCACACAATGTGCTGCCAACAAGACACGAGTGGTTTGCAAGCTGTGCAATGATAGCCTGAGCCGGGGCATAAATGTTCTAAACCTGACCACAACCTGCATTATCAGGCATCTAAATTGAAGGCACAAGCTGCATTGGAATAATTACCACAAAATTCAAGAAAGGTCTCGGCCTCCTCCTGCTTCCTCTTCTGCTGCTGCCTCTTCCTCCACCTCTACCGTGACAGTGTCACCTGCCACCCAGCAAACAGACGATATGACAGCAACGCCACCATGTCCGCCACCGTCCCCAAGCATTTCCACACCATGGTCCCATGGAAGCTTACAGCTCTCCATCTCCCAAACACTGGAGAGAAGTACCCCCCTACCCACCCACGACCCCTGGCCCTGAATGCCAGCATTTCAAAATTGCTGGCCTTTGAAATGCTGTCATTCCGTTTGGTGGATACGGACAGTTTCAAAAACCTGATGGCGGTGGCTGTCCAACAGTACATGGTTCCCAGCCGCCACTACTTTTCCAGGCGAGCCATCCCTTCCCTGCACAAACAAGTCGGGGACAAGATCAAGTGTGCACTGCGCAACGCCATCTGTGACAAGGTCCACATAACCACTGATACCTGGACCAGTAAGCACGGGCAGGGACGCTATATCTCACTAACTGCACACTGGGCAAATGTAGTGGTGGGTGGGCCTGAGCCGGCTAGCCTTTTGGCGCATGTCCTTCCACCACCGAGGATTGTAGAGGATTTCTCTTGGCCTCCTTTTTTCCTCCTCCTCCTACTGCACTTCCTCCTCCTCGACCACCTCCTCATCTGCTCAGCATAACACCTTCACCACCAACATCAGCACATCCAGGGGGAAACGACAGCAGGCTGTTTTAAAACTGATATGTTTAGGGAGCGCAGGAGCTGTGGACGGGCATTGAACAACAGACCAATGAGTGGTTGTTTCCACTGAGCCTCAAGCCCGGCCTGGTGGTGTGCGACAATGGCTGAAATCTCGTAGGGGCTCTGGGCCTAGCCCGTTTGACGCACATCCCTTGCCTGGCGCATGTGCTGAATTTGGTGGTACAGAATTTTCTAAAAAACCAACCGGATATGTCAGAGCTGCTGCAGAAAGTGTGGGCCATCTGTGCACACTTTTGTCATTCTCACCCTGCTGCTGCTCGCCTGTCTGCGCTACAGCGGAACTTCGGCCTTCCCGCTCACCGCCTCATATGCAACCTGCCCACAAGATGGAACTCCACCTTGCACATGCTGGTGAGACTGTGCGAGCAGCAGCAGGCAATAGTGGAGTTTCAGCTGCAGCACGCACAGGTCAGTCGCTCTGCGGAACAGCACCACTTTACCACCAACGAGTGGGCCTCCATGCGAGACCTGTGTAGCGTTTTGCAGTGTTTTCAGTACTCCACCAACATGGCCAGTGCCGATGACGCTGTTCTCAGCGTTACTATCCCACTTCTATGTCTCCTTGAAAAAACACTTCGGGCCATGATGGAAGAGGTTGTGGCACAGGAGGATGAGGAGGAAGAGGGGTCATTTCCACGGTTATCAGGCCAGTCATTCGCAAGTGGCTCGGAGGGTGGGTTCCTGCACCAGCATAGGCCAGGTCAAAAATATTCAAGCCAGGGCACAGTTCTGGAGGACAAGGAGGACGAGGAAGATCATGAGGAGGAGGAGGAGGAACTGCAGCAGGGTGGCACCCAACGCAGCTCGTGGGCATCACTGGAGCATGGCTGGGGGGATACGGAGGACACAGATGATATACCTCCCACAGAGGACAGCTTGTCTTTGCCTCTGGGCACCCTGGCACACATAGCCGAGTACATGCTGCAGTGCCTGCGCAACAACAGCTGAATTTCCCACATTGTAACATGTGCCGATTACTGGGTGGCCACCCTGCTGGATCCCCGTTACATGGACAATGTGCCGTCCTTAATTCCCTCACTGGAGCGTGAGAGGAAGATGTGCGACTACAAGCACACGCCGGTAGAGGCACTTCTGGGGGCATTCCCAAATGACACCGGGGGCTCAGTGGAAGCACAAGGCGAAGGCAGAGGAGGAGGAGGAAGAGGCCGCCAATGCAGCTGTGCCACCGCCAGCACCTCAGAAGGCAGGGTTAGCGTGGCCGAAATGTGGCAAAGCTTTGTCAGCAGCCCGCCACAACAAACAGCACCACCAGCCGATAGACAATGTCTTAGCAGGAGGCAGCATTTCAGCAACATGGTGGAAGAGTATGTGTGCACACGCCTACACGTACTGACTGATGGGTCTGCCCCATTCAACTTCTGGGTCTCCAAATTGGCCACATGGCCTGAGCTTGCCGTTTATGCCTTGGAGGTGCTGGCCTGCCCTGCAGCCAGTGTATTGTCTGAACGTGTGTTTAGCATGGCAGGGGGCGTTATCACAGACAAGTGCAGCCGCCTGTCCACAGCCAACGTGGACAAGCTAACGTTTATTAAAATGAACCAGGCATGGATCCCACAAGACTTGTCTTACCTTGTGCAGAATAGACATTTAGACCGGACTCACACAGCCATTCGTATACTTGTTTTTTTGAATATGCCTCAATATTTTGGGGGCTAACCCATTTATAAACAAAAAAACAAAAAAAAACGTGTTGGCTACCTCCTCCTACTGCTCCACCTTCGCCACTTCCACCTACACTGCCACAGTCACGGCCTAGTCAACCTCTAGGCTCCTACTCCACATCCACCCCCACCTTCCCTTTTTTATTTGATTTTAATTTATTTTCCCTATCCCCATTTTTTTGTAGGGCACTTGCCCTACTCTTACCCCCATTTTACTTCCTTTTGCAGTCCTCTAGCACTTGCCAGGACTTTGTTACAGCCATTTTTGTGCTGAAAAGTTCAGGTCCCCATTGACTTCAATGGGGTTCAGGGTCCGGGATAAAGTTCGGGTCGAACCCGGACTTTTTCCTGAAGTTCGGCCGAACCCACCGAACCCGAACATCCGGGGGTTCGATCAACTCTAGTCAGGAGTCCAGAAACTCATTGACCTTTTATACACACACACTAATTACAAGCAAACAGATCACAGGTGAGGATGGTTACCTTTAATAGCCATTCAAACCCCTTCAAACGTGTGTGCATACTATCAGGCCAAAATCACCAGGTTATGTAAACTTGTGATCAGGGTCATTTGGGTAGTTTCTGTTGCCATTATGATTTAAAAACAGTAAAAACAGTTGACTGATAATAAATGGTTTCAGCCAAACACTAACCATGAGTGTTAGAAATGGACAATAAATCATAAAGTCTGCCAGGGTATGTAAACTTATGAGCACAACTGTATACTGCATTAAACAGAAGGTAAAACACTGAAATATATGGCGTTAAACTTGCAGTAATGCACTGAACTATAATTCGTTAAACGTAAGGTAACACACTGAAATGTACTACGTTAAACTTGCAGTAACGCACTGGAATATATGGCGTTAAACTTGCAGTACCACACTGAAATATATGACGTTAAACTTGCAGTAACGCATTGGAATATGTGGTGTTAAACTTGCAATAATGAACTGAAATATACACCTTAAACTTGCAGTAAAGCACTGAACTATACTGCGTTAAACGGAAGGTAAAACACTGAAATAAATGGTGTTAAACTTGCAGTAACACACTGAATTATACAGCATTAAACTTGCAGTAACACATTGAAATATATGGTGTTGAACTTGCAGTAATGCACTGAACAATACTGAGTTAAATGGAAGGTAATGCGCTGAAATATACACTGTTAAACTTGCAGTAATGCACTGAAATATATGGCGTTAAACGTGCAATAACGCAATGAAATATACTACATTAAACGTGCACTAATGCACTGTGATATACATCGCTAAATTTGCAGTAATGCTCTGAAATATACTGTGTTAAACATGCACTAACGCACAGAAATATACTGAATTAAACAGCATGTATCTCACTGAAATATATGGCGTTAAATCTGCAGTAAAGCACTGAACTATACGGTCTTAAACGGCACGTAACACACTGAAATATACAGCGTTAAGTATCCAGTAACGCACTGAACTATATTGCGCTGAACAGAAGGTAACACACTGAAACATGCGGCATTAAACTTGCAGTAATGCAATGAAATATACTGTGTTAAACGGTCACTACACTCACACTGACTGAACTGTCCCTAGATTCACTCCAATGTAAAGATGAATGGTGGTCACTACACTCACACTGACTAAACTATCCATAGATTCACACGAATGTAAAGCTGAATGGTGGTCACACTACACACACTGACTGAACTACCCCTAGGTTCACATTAATATAAAGATTGGTCACACTACACTCACACTGACTGAGCTAACCATAGATTTACACTAATGTAAAGATGAATGGTGGTCACTACACTCACACTGACTGAACTATCCCTAGATTCACACTAAACCAATATTCTACACTGACAATAAAATCACTATAGCACACTAACTGTCTCCACGCCGATATCACACTAATTTTATAGTGTGCGGTGGGACTAAGAGCAATGAGCCATGATTGGATAGAGTCATCATGAAAGCATCCAATCATGGCTCTGACAGTGCTCTGTACCCTGATTGGGCAAAGCTTTCATTGCTTCAGCCAATCAGGGCTTTCAATACACTGTGCGGTGGCGAACAAATGGTGGAATGACCCGATAATTTGGGTGTTTGGCAAACTGGCAAACAGACAATGTTCAGCCCAAACTCATGCTCGGGCCAAACCATTAGCCTATCCCTACATGGCAACTGTTTCAAAAGTTTATTCTCTGTACATACACAAAATGTTTAGGTTTTCTGGCAACTTTAATGCTCCGTTCAGACCTCGCAATTTTTAAAGTGTGATTTACACACAGAAATGTATGTCGCTAATAGGGAAACCCATTCAGTTTAATGGGCTGCCCTATGCACATTTGTCACCCAAAAGAAGCTCAATCATGGCAGAATTGCATCATATTTGGGGTGCAGTTGAAAATAATGGCTTTCTGCCACAAATTGGAATCACAGGCAGAATTGTGGTGATTCTGTCCGTGATTTCAAATTGTCTTATGTGAATGGGGCCTAAGACAAAACATACTTGTAATGTGTCAGGTTAGTGTAAAAAAATAAAATAAAATGTTAACAAGACATTCACAGATATGTTATGTCCCAATATACTGTAGCCTATTTATTTTTACAACTTGTTATCTGCATTTGGCTGTAGCTATCTTTTTTGCACATCTACTGTACTTCCATAAGGAAAAAAAAAAGAAGAAAAAAAAAAACCACTAACTGTGTTGATGGGGGATTTAAGAGATTTTCTTTCCTGCAATCCATGGCCATCTATGGCCGGCTTTACTTACCCAAGTTGACAAGTGCAGCCTGTTTTTATCTCTAACTTTGTTTTCATCCTCTCTGACTACAATCCTCTTCAATGATGGTCGCAACTGCAGAGTTAGCCCGTATAAACTTAGAACCTACTCCCAAACTTGAGATGCTCTGGAGACAACCTTATAAGGAGTCAAGGTGCAGGTTTGATCTGTGTTAAAGAGGGTCAAAATAAAACTGTGGGGCAAGCTGTATATGTTCTCCTGAGAAAAGTAGGCAGATTGTGGGGCGGTGTGGTGAGAGCCCTTAACACAGTTCTGCTGATTGTTATTCTAAATGCTCAGTTTGAGCTCTGTTATATAGCAAGATCAAATTCCCCATCACATACTACACCTTTATAGTACTTACATCAACAAGGATTGGTTGTAAAATGGGGAGTCCCATAGTTGCACTTAGTTTTCAGCATTAACAGAAAAACTCTTCTATTAGTTTACCCGCAATGATTGATATTTGAGTAATAGCTGGTGGTTTGGATCACAAGCTGATTGTATCTTTTAGTACTGCGCCATCATTGTTTCATATAAACCATTAGAATGGGGTCCTATTTTTAGAAGAGACACATTGGTAGAGGCTCAAAGGCAGGTTCTGTCTCCTGGCATACCTGAAATTAATAGGAAACCATTGATTGATTTAGCCAACTCAGCTGAAATATGGAAAACTATTGGACAATATCGTGGACCTTATAGGCACAAGAGAACATAAAGTTGAACAAAAATATGTTATGTGCTTTATTACAAAATAATTCAAATATAAACACACTATTAAATATCACAATGCAAGTATTGTCTAAAAAGCGTATGTCCAATCATCATAATCTCTATAATCGAATGCATAAGTGCTTCCTCGGGGGCTTAGGCAGATATCCTAAATGAACAGAAACAAATAATAAATCTTAAGAACAACAGTTACATCTTATATATTCATACAAGTATCCAACATGGCATTAATCATCAACCCTCCAATTGATGTAGACCACCAAAACCCCAACCAGTGCCAAAGGAGCCAACCGCAAATACGGAGACACACACATACATAGGTAACCACCACCAACATGTGATATCATATGGTTTGCAAATAGTGTAATACCATTCATAGGGGGTTGTCCAGGTTGCCAAGTAAAACCCACACTAAGTGCAACACAGAGGGGTACAAATACAGATTCAAACTTGGACAATAACAACATGTGGGCTTACGATATACGGTAGCATGTGATACAAAAGTAATAGTTGAATAAACCGACGGGGGTGGTTCTCCTTGGTTGGTGCCTCCCACTGTGTCCTGGGCCCTCCTGCCCCTCACCATTCTTTGCGTCACCTGCGTTGATCGTATGGCGCATGTACAGGGACCGGCGCATGCGCAGATATTGGCGGCCGGGCCGGGTGACGCCCCCTCCGGCTTTCATCGGCGTTGGGTGCCCTGGTTGGGATGTACACATATATAAGTGCGGCACTCGCACTACAGGGCTGCTGCCACTGCACTAGGCATTCTTTTTGGGTGGTGGGTGCATGGCGCTGAGTCTCTTTCATGGTATGTCACCAGATATGCATTTTGGGCTCCCCAAAGGGGGTTGCAATCATTTATCTGTCCCCCTAGATGTGATTTTTTACTTTACCCTACTACTTTTAACCGACTTATATGCATAACATGGACATGCAGTCTGAATCTATAAACCCCCCTAAATCAAAACATTCCCCAAAAACAACCGGTAATTAACAGAAAGGAACTTTAAACTTTATTTGGCAAAACTATGGCCGTGGCACTTTATTTTGGTTTGGTAAATCATAGTAGTAATACCATACAATAAATCTCATCAGTAATGAAAATAATAATAAAATATAATTTTTGCTTAGTCATAAAAACGCAAGCAAATAACCATTATACATAAACAAGTTCTGGGGGTGAAATACCACAAATAAGTGCTTGCGACGGGTGGGGGGGGTGGGTAGCTCTTCTTCCGCTGTCGATCCAAAGAGGGACTCACCTGGGCTCCAGCCCCTTATATAATAGCCACTAGACCATCCAGAGAGTTCCATACAATCCGATTGGATACTGATACTACCTGTAAAGCAATGTGTAAAAATTCTTAAAGAGACAGTGCACCATTTTTAAAACCTCCATTTAACTGAAAAAAAAATGCTCTAAATAGCTATGTTAGATAAAAGGGGAAAGAGTAGCCACATGTCCATGCAAGTGTGCCCAAATAAATTGAGCCCAGTTGAGCATGGGCAGGCACCTATAAACCCCCCTAAATCAAAACATTCCCCAAAGAAAACTGGTAAATAACAGAAAGAAACTCCAAACTTTATTTGGCAAACCTAAGGCCACAGCACTTTATTTTGGTTTGGTAAATCATAGTAATAATACCATACAATAAATCTCATCAGTAATGAAAATAATATATAATTTTTGCTTAGTCATAAAAACTCAAGCAAATAACCATTATACATAAACAAGTCCCCACCAGCCAGGCTTACAGCTATAAGCCGGGCCTACCCCAAGCCTGCGGCCCGCTCAATACAAGACTGGAGGTCTAGGTTAAATATATCATTCCCGATATCGGAAAGATGAATCAAATCTCGCCTATAAAGGCCTACGATGCCACCTTCCAGATGTACATGCCCAAATGAGAATCCCTCAATCATTGGCATAAACTTCTGAATACATCTATTAATCTTTTTTCTGATCTTGTCAAGCTTAATAAATTCAGGAGAGACCAGCCATGCTAAACACAGAATAATTCCCCAAAAAAATAATGGTTGTCTGTGGGGAGGCCATTCTAAAGCGGTAGAAATCACTCTTGATCATATACATGAAATCCAAAGTTTTTGTATGTCCAATGTAATTGCCCCCTAAATGCACAATAAGAACCAAAAGGTGGGGGGGGGGGTGGCAAATCTGCATTAACATGTTAACATGAAAATGCAAATCAGCCCATTTCAAACCCCTAATACCTTTCCAAAGAACAGAAAATAGGGAAGTATCCAAAGATAAGTCCATAGTATAGCAACGCTGCGATGCACATTTTGAGGCCCAGTACACAAATGAGTGGCCTACATATGTAGCATTTGCGACCTAAAATTGAAGACAGAGATTAGCACTTACATAGGAAGTGTATCTAACAGAATCCCACCTGCCCAGCTTTTTTATAAAGGCTTCATCCAATCCCAATCTAGCAGCTTCTGTTGCAGCACCAATACGGAAAGAATGGGATGTGTAGCAAAATCCAGCCATACCAAGAAGGGAAAAACAACTTTTGAGAACAGCATTAAACTGGAATTGTGTCAGCGGTGAACCATCCTTGTGAATAAGAAAACTATGTACAAAATTGGGTCTGTGCTTAACAAACCGCTGAATGATAGCTACTGGCCTGATGGTAGTATTCTCAAACTGGGGAAGGGTGAACCATAAGCCCTTACCTAATTGGTCCGTTTTTGATCTCCCAATGAATAAACTATAATGAATAATAAATTATCTGATATATTTATATCAATAAAATGCAGCCCATTAGAACTCACTTTGTTCCTAGGTATAAGCTCCGAGATCCTTAAGGCTCCAAAAAAGGCAAGAATAAATGCTGCTTGATAAAGAAATGCTTCATATACCGAAAAACAGACCTAATTGGTAGCAGCGCACAGATCCTCCAGCAGACGTAGAGAAATGGGCCTTCTATCATCTGGGGTAAAATTAACTCTCCTGTACCCTTTCAAAGCTTGCAAACCTTGAAAAATTTGTTACAAGCTGGGACATCGAATAACTTAAGAAAAACAAAATACCAGCTAGCATTTTGGCTATATGGTTATAGGATAATTGCTGTGCCATCAGAAAACACAAGAAAGCTAAAATGGTTCCTTCCAACGGATGCTCGAATGGAGAATCAATCATCCTGTTAAAAAGGAACCACACATGCCATGCCTACAAATATTGATCCATGTTCTAGAGGCCAGGGATTTTATGATTGCTGATGCCACATGGCTTAAATCAAAACCCAAAGATGCTTCGGACAAAGGTGGCCATTTGGATCTGCACCCGGAAGGAGGCTTCTGACAAAGCATCCGCAACATCATTAAGCTTTCCGGGTAAATATTGGGCCTTAACCCAAACTTTGACTTTCAGACAGAGAAACATGAAATGCCTTAGAAGTTTAACAACAAAGAGAGATTTGGAGGATAGCCAGTTTACTGTTAACAAAACCCCTTTGTTGTCAGTATGAATCACTAAACGTATATTACCTAAAAAAATTGCCCCACATTTCTAAAGTTACCACTACTGGGAAAAGCTCCAAGATTACTATATTCCTAATGGCCTTGTTACCTACCCAACTCTGGGGCCACACATCGCAGCACCAATGGTTGCGCCATACAGCTGCAAAACCCCTTGATCCTGCTGTGTCAGTATATAATTTGTAATGGCTAGCAAAAATAAACTCTTCCTGGGAAAAAGCCCACCCATTGAAACCATCTAAGAATCGTGACCACACTAATAAATCATCCTTCAGGTCTGTGGTGAGTCTAATATGGGGAAAAGGTGATCTAAAACTTGACAATGCCATGTATAGCCTTCTAGCAAATATCCTGCCTATGGGCATAATTCTAGTTGCAAAGGCAAGAAGCCTCACTAGAGATTGGAGCTCCTTTACTAAAACTTTCTTTCTCCTGATGAAAAAACGAATTAAATTCTTTAACCACTCTAATTTGACTGCCGGCGATCTAAATTCCGTCAAGGACGTGTCAATTTGTATGCCCAAAAATTCAATAGTAAACGAAGGCAAAATTGTCTTTTCATGAGTAAGCGGAATGCCAAAAAATTCCGAAATAGCAAAAAACGAACGCAATAAATAAATACAGTGGGGGGAATCAGCTGGACCTATAAATAAAAAATTGTCTAAATAATGAATCACGCTATCCTGACCAGATTCCACATCAATAACCCAATGCAAGATAGTTGAGAAATTCTCAAAATATGCACACGATAAAGAGCACCCCATCGGGAGACACATGTCGTAATAGTAGGAGCCTTCAAAGAAAATTCCCAAGGAACCAATTACTTCAGGGGCCATTGGCCTAAATGCAGCTTTAATATCTGCCTTGACCATAAGGGCCCCACAACCAAATATTTACTATGGCGTCTTCAAATGAGCTGTAGGAAATGGATGCAGATGCACAATCAATATCATTGTTTAGAGAACCCACTTTGTGAAATAAGAGGTGATGTATTAACCTAAATGAATTAGGTTCTTTTTTGGGTACCACCCCTAGTGGTGAAATTCTGAAATTGGGAAAAGGTGGGGAAGGAAAAGGGCCATCCATACAGCCCCCACTAATTTCCTTAGCCAATTTTTCCCTAACCACATGAGGATACACATCTACTGACTTTAAATTCCCAACAATCTTACATCCCCCACCAATTTAGGAAAAACAAAACCATTGGTAAACCCCTCAATTATTAGCAGAGCCATCTCAGTGTCTGGGTACCTGTTCAGCCAAGGGCACATGTTTGCTATTCGCACAGGAGTGAAAGCTTTTAGAAAAGTTTTCTCTATGCGCTTGGCTAGCGGCATTAGCCCTTTTAGAGCATTTCACAACTGGGTGCGTCCCAGAACAATGCTAACACTCATGTTTTTACTTACATGCCACATTCCATTTACACTGACTCTCATTATAGGCATAGCAGAAACCTTTCCTCTAGGGGGAGATTGGAGAAGTGGTCAGTAATTGTTTATTAGTATTGACCCTGGGTGGCGAAGTGAGGTTCAGCAACAATACCACGTCCTTCATCCCCCATTTCAAACTGTGATGAATTGATAGCTTTTGGCGGAAAGATTCATCGTAATTAAACCAACCTAAACCTCCAAAGCTTAAATAGGCCTCCAATACATTTTCTAGATGCTGGAAAAGCCCACGCTTGAAAAGATACAGTACGCCTGCAGCCAATTATTAAAAGACCTATTTACCGTTCTACGCCTGTGATCCTCCATTTTAGCCTCCGCTCTCTTATCTGAGCGAGCATTACAATCCTTATAAAATGACAGTAATTTTAATATGTCCACAAATTCTCCCCTCCTTTTTCTTTCACTGTCATGGGTAAGTGAAACCCCAAGGGAGAAATGTTGCAGGGGAGAACCTCCTTAAAGCAGGAATCAGAGACAGCATGACTATTGGCAGCAGAACTGCCAGATACATCAATATTCACACGCGCTCCAGAAGGGGAAGGGTTAATAATACCAGAAGTAGACCCCCCCC
>BLSH010175919.1:412533-423836 GCA_018402905.1 Glandirana rugosa
GTTCCTCTGAAAACTGGTTTTTTACTCCCCCCTCGACCTGGACCTCGGGCCACTTGCCCAAACCAACCGTTGTTGGTTAGACTTCTACCGGACAGTCAGATTTTTCAATCCTGGATTTAAGTAACCTGGAAAGGGTCAGTTCTCCTCCTAATTATCTCACCGGATACTTGACCTCGAGGGGTTGTGGAATTCTTAGGTAGGCCAGAAGGTACACTGAAACAATTTCGGACAACAGGGCCTGGGGAAATGCCCTACCTCGTGGTTAGGGGGCCTTTATCATAATCAGTTACCTCTTTCTCCTCTGGGCCGTAGCCCCTCCATTTGATCAGGTACTGGGTGCTATTACCCCTCTTCCTGCAGTCCAGGACAGATTCCATCTCAAACTCTTCTTCTCCATTGACTAATACTATTTCCGGGGGATTGGTGCTCCATCCCGTAAAGGGGTCCGGGACAACAGGCTTTAACAAAGTCACATGGAAGACCGGATGGATTCTTAAGGTGTTGGGGAGCTCCAGTTCATAGGCCACTCTATTAATCCTCCTCTTGACTGGGAAAGGTCCAATGAATTTAGGTCCTAACTTTTTAGACTGACAGGCCATCTTCAGATTGGTTGTTGCCAACCAAACCCGTTCACCGGGCTCCAGGTCCAGCTCCCCCCTCATTTTTTGGTCAAAAGTCTCCTTGTAACACTCCTGGGCCTTGGCCATGGTTTCCTGCAGCAGTTTACAGTTGACCTCAAGGAATTTTACTGTACTCTGTACAGCTGGCACCGGGCTTTCAGGGACTATGTTGGGGATAAAGGATGGATGGAAGTCGTAGTTTGCGAAGAATGGGGATTGCCCCATGGCAGAATGAACCATGTTGTTATACGCAAACTCGGCTAACGGTAACAAAGAGACCAAATCATTTTGTAAGAAGGAGGAGAAGCAGCGCAAATACTGCTCTAAGGTCTGGTTGGTCCTTTAAGTTGGACCATTGGTCTGCGGGTGGTAGGATGAGGAGAAATATAGTTCAATGCCCAGGGAGGTTCACAGGGATTGCCAGAATATGGAGGTAAATTGGACTCCACGGTCCGATACTATGTACATGGGAACACGTGGAGCCTGACAATTTCCCAGACAAAAACCTCTGCTGTCTCGGGTGCATCCAGTGTGCCCTTAATAGGAAGGAAATGGGCCATTTTTGTTAGTCTATCCACCACCACAAAGATTGTGGAGTAGTCTTCTGACAAAGGCAGTTCAACAATAAAGTCCATGGCAATCATTGCCCATGGTTTCTCAGGTACTGGAAGTGGGTTTAACAGCCCCCAGACCCTGGTTTTATTGTTCTTGTTTCTGGCACAGGTGAGGTTTGACAGCCCCCAGACCCTGGTTTTATTGTTCTTGTTTCTGGCACAGGTGAGGCAGGAGTTGACATATTTCATGCAGTCCCCATCCACCTGTGGCCGCCAGAAAGAGTGCTGGCTTAGCTCCGATGTCTTTCGTGTGCCAAAATGCCCAGCCAGTTTGTGGTCATGGTATATCTGAAGAACAGATAATCATAGGCCCTCAGGTACAAAAATGTTGTTGCTGTACCACAACAGTCTGTCTTTCATTAATAGCTTGTGATCGGGAGTACTGGTGGTCCTGGCTAGGGACCGTTGGATCCGGGACAGCAGGTCTTCCTGGGTGAGCAGGAAGTTACTGGGCTGGAGGATGGTGTCTGGTGGAATGGCACTCTCTGGATCACAGAACATCAGGGTGTCCGGTTTAGTGTTTTTCCACTCGGGCCTGTATGTAGGATGAAAGGAGAATCTAGAGAAAAAGAGTGCCCACCGGGCTTGAGGTGGTCTCAGTCTCTTTGCTGTTCTTAAGTACGCCAGATTTTTGTGGTCGGTGTAAATGAGGATGGGGCCAGCCCCTTCTAGTAGATAGCGCCACTCCTCTAGTGCCGATTTAATGGCCAGTAACTCTCTGTTCCCAACGTCATAGTTCTTCTCTGGAGCTGATAATTTTCAAGAAAAGAATGCCACGGGATGCAGCAACGCCTTGGGATCCTGTCTCTGCGAGAGGACCGCTCCTACTGCATTTTCCAAAGCATCCACTTCTAGGACATAGTGGTACAGGCTGGGTCGGCAATGGCCTGGCAATGCGGCATAAGAGGAGCAGGCGGATGGATGGTCAGACACAGGCAGGGTTCGTCAACAGGCAGGCAGCGAAGTACAGAAGGGAGCAGGCGGAAGAGTGGTCATGGACAAGCTGAGGTCGGTACAGGCGGAAAGCACGGGTGGTCATATCAAGCCGGGGTCACAGGAACAGGAAATACACAGATTCAGATCACTGGGAACACGGGATATTGTCAAGTCTGTCTTGTGCAGGAAGCAACCACTCTTAAAGCTCGTCCCCATCATCTACCATGCTTTCTTGGACGTTTTTAGCAAAAAGGGGGCAGAGGCCCTTCCTCCCCATAGACCTTATGACTGTCCCATTGAGCTTCTCCCCGATGCAGAGATTCCCTTGGGAAGGATTTACCCGCTTACAGAGCTGGAACTCGGCACTCCTAAATCATATATTTATGAGAAGCTCAACTAGGGCTTCATCCGTCCTTCCACCTCCCCAGCTGGGGCAGGCATCTTTTTTGTGGAAAAGAATGACCATTCCCTGCGCCCATGTATAAACTACCGGGAGCGCAATAAAATCACGGTGAAAAAACGCTACCCGCTTCCATTTGTTCCGGAATTGTTTCCGCGCCTGGGGACTGCCACTGTGTTCACTAAATTGGACCTCAGAGGAGCTTATAACCTGGTACGGATCAGAGAAGGCGATGAATGGAAGATGGCCTTTCGGTCATTTCGAGTACTTAGTGATGCTGTTAGGTTTGTGCAATGCCCCAGCTACATTTCAGCATTTCATAAACGACATCTTCAGGGACTTCCTCAACCTTTTTGCCATCTCCAACCTCAATGATATTTTGATCTTCTCACCTTCCCTGGAGCTCCAACGCTCCCATGTCAAACAGGTACTGGGTCGCCTCCGCCAACATGGCCTTTATGTTAAACCAGAGAAGTGTGAGTTCAAGCAGGCAAGCATACAGTTCCTTGGACTTATTACAATCAGAGGCATCAAGATGGACCCTCAAAAGGTTTCTGCCATTCTGGACTGGCCTGCTCCAGTCGACAGGAAAGGAATCCAGCACTTCATAGGCTTCGCAAACTTCTATAGGAAGTTTATCCAGGGATTCTCCTCCATTATCTCCCCCATCACGCACCTGACCAAACAGGGTATCCCGTTCCACTGGACTCCTGGGGCACAAACAGCCTTTGAAAAACTTAAAAGACTATTCACATCTGCACCCATCCTTAAGCACTCGGACCCCTCTCTGCCCTATGTTCTGGAAGTTGATGCATCTGAGGTGGCGGTCGGGGCTATTCTTTCTCAAAGGCAGGGTACTAAATCGCTGCTACACCCGGTGGCGTTCTTCTCACGTTAGCTATCCTCCGCTGAGAGAAACTATGACGTAGGAGACCGTGAACTCCTTGCTATTAAAGCTGCACTGGAAGAATGGCGGTATCTCTTAGAGGGGGCAGCGCATCCAATTCTCATCTATACGGGTCACCGGAACCTTGAGTACCTGAAAATTGCTAAGAGGCTGAAACCATGCCAAGCCAGATGGGAGTTATTCTTCGCCCGATTTAATTTCCATATCACCTACAGGCCTGGGTCAAAGAACATCAAACCAGACTCCTTGTCATGCATGTTCAACATGCCTGAAGTCTCAATATCTCCTGACACCATACTGTCTCTAGGAAACTTCTTGTTGTTACAGGAGGACGTGCTGTCAATGATCTGGCAAGCTTCCCTGGTGCCAAACCCCCTCCCGGGAATCTCCCTGCAGCTCAAGGACGGGTTGCTCTGGCATGGCACCAAGATCTTTGTACTGGAGAACCTACGAACCTCAGTCTTGGACCTTTGCCATGACCACCACCTCGCTGGGCACTTCGGGGCAACCAAGACTTCGGAACTAGTGTAGCGCACGTTCTGGTGGCCCCGAGTTGGAGAGGACTGTAAGTTCTATGTGGAATCATGAACTACCTGCAGCCGGTGCAAGGGGAGTAAGACTCGGGCATGGGGCCTTCTTAAACCTCTACCTGTCCCGGAGAGGCCCTGGAGCCACATATCCATGGACTTCATTGTGGAGTTTCCCTCTTCCGAAGGCTGCTCTACCATCTTTGTGGTAGTGGATAGACTCTCTAAGATGGCCCACTTTCTGCCTATGAAAGCCACACCTTCGGCCGCAGAGATGGCCAAAATGTTCATTAAAGAGATTGTCAGGCTACATGGGATTCCAACGGATTTGGTGTCCGACCGTGGTGTGCAATTCATGTCCAAGCTCTGGAGGTCTCTGTGCAAGTCCCTGAAGATCGGCCTGTCCCTGTCTTCTGCTTATCATCCCCAGACGAACGGCCAGATGTAGTGTACGAACCAAACACTGGAGTAGTACCTACGCTGCTTCTCGTCGTTCTCCAAGGACGACTGGGTTACGCTCCTACCGCTGGCTGAGTTCGCATATAACAACTCGGTCCACTTGGCCACCATGCAATCACCATTCTTTGCCAATTATGGCTTCCATCCCGCCTTCTTGTCCAACGCCTGCCCAGAAAACTCGGTGCCAGCTGTGACTGACCTATTGGACTTCTTCACCTCCAATAACAAACTCCTACAGGAGACAATGGCACGAACACAGGCGGCCAATAAAGAGACTTATGACAAGAAAAGACGTGGCAAACAAAACCTGGAGCCGGGTAATCAGGTATGACTATCAGCCCTCAACTTAAAACTGACATGCCCATCCCAGCCATTCCGCATCCACCCGGTCTTCCGCGTGTCTTTGTTAAAGCCTAAGGTCTCCGACCCCTTCCCAGATCGGAAGACAGGCCCACAGGCACCATTACTGGTTGACAGAATGGAGGAATTTGAGGTGGAGTCCATTCTGGATTGCAGGAGGAGAGGTGGCACCATCCAGTACCTGGTCAAATGGAAGGGCTATGGGCCGAAGAGAGCTCTTGGGAGCCTGAAGAAAATGTACATGCGGAAGCCCTGATCAGGACCTTCTGGAGAAGAAACCTGACCAAGAGAGCCCGTTTGGGCATCCGGAGGCTGCCCCTTGGGGGGGCAATGTTAGGAAAAATGGCAATTTCCAGCCTCCCGTGCGCATTGTGTGCGTGCGCGCCCATGCATGTGTGTGCGCGCCTGGGTGTGCCAATGGCGCCAAAACACTCTATTTAGCTGGACAGCACCCTGCAGCAGATGCTGTCCATTCTGCAGTGTTCCAGTGTGTTCCCATGGCTTGTTTTGCTAAGACTTCCTGTATCTGTGACCCGGCTTGCCTGACCTTCGTATGAACTCTGCCTGCACCGACCCTCAGCCTGTCTATGACCACGCTTCTGCCTGACCCTCTTGTACCTCAGCTGCCTGCCTGTTAACGACCCTGCCTGTACCCGGCAATCCGCTTGCCTGTTCCCTTTGTACCACACTAGCCAGCTTGTTACCGACCCGGCCTGCATCACCACTCTTCTGTCTGCATGAGCTCCTGGAGGATCCTCTCAACACCATCTGCATCCGTACCAGCTCTTGTGCCCCCCTGTGCTCTGGAATCTCCTGTCTACATTATCAGGGGTTCCTGAACCAGGGCCGTAAGAGAGGTTGCCCTCTGCACAATCAGACTCCACCACCAGGTACGTGACAATTACAGAAGGCCCGGAACTTGCGGTGGTCCCCAGAAAACTTGTCCGCCAGGGGGACTTTGGGTTCAGATGGTAAGGCCACGATGGTGCGACCTGCGGCCTGGCTACTCCCTGGAGCTACAGGTGTGGAGAGCTCCTGAACCTGTTCTTCCAGCCGGGTATAGCCTTCCCGCAGATTCTTGACTGCCTGTGTGAGGCCAGCAAGGTGGACACAGAGATCATCCATAGCAGAGGGTGCTCCCTGCACAGACTCAGACATGGCTGTCCGTTGCTGTCACGCACCTGGTGGTAGAGTCTGTCTTGTGCAGAAAGCAACCACTCTTATGGCCCTGGTTCAGAAACATCTGGTAGAGCAGACAGAGGGTTCGGGAGCACAGGGGGGCACGAGGGTTGGACTGGTTCACTGGTGGCGGTGTGCGAGGTCCAGTATAGACTCGTGCAACTAGTAGAATAAAGATGCAGGCTGTGGTCAGCTCTGGCTGGCAAAGCAGCTCCAAAGGTGCAGGCAGAAGGGTCATCAGGTGCAGGCAGGGCCGCCAGCAGGCAGGCAGCAAAGTACACAAGGATCAGGCAGAAGAGTTGTCATGGGCAAGCTGGGGTCGGTTCAGGCAGAGATCAATTAACGTCAGAGACAGGCCGGGTCTCAGGAACAGGAAATCAGGATACAGGTCACTCTAGAACTTACAAACACTGTAGAATGGACAGCACTGGCTACTGAGTGTTGTCAGCTTAAATAGGGCCACTTGGCGCCATTGCCAGTGCACACGCACGGGCGCGCGCTAACACGCACAGGCACGCACACAAGTACACAAATCCCGTTCCAGGCACAGACCTTTTCCTAACAGATATGCTGTAGAAAGGACAGCACTGGTTGCAAGGTGCTGTTCACTTAAATGGGCCGTTTGGCGCCAATGCCGGTGCATATGCACGTGCACAGGCGTGCGCAAATGCACACAGGCTGGCACACAGATGCGCGCACACGCTACGTGCGCCCATGCACAGGCTTCCAGACCCGAATTCCAGGGGCAACGGTTGTTTTTTGACAGCCATCTCCAGCATGCGACGTTTCAGTTCCCACATGACACAGGTACAGGTACTATAGCTCTTCTCTTCCACTGTTGATTCAAAGAGGGACTCACCTGGGCTCCAGACCCTTATATAATGAGCCCCCAGACCATTCAGAGAGTTCCAAACAATCCAATTGGATACTGATACTACCTGTACAGTAAGGTGTAAAAATTCTTAAAGAGGCCATTTTTAAATCCTCCATTTAACTGAAAAAATGCCCTAAATAGCTATGTTAGGGGGAAAGAGCAGCTACATGCCCATGCAAGTGTGCCCAAATAAATTAAGCCCACTTGCGCATTCTTTCATAGGCATTACCATGTAGTTACTGAGGAGGTTGTGGCTCCTAACCTAGTGAGGGACTGGATACCACACAATACTTGAACTTTTTTAGACTATTCATTGCCATTTGGTGCAAATCTACTTCGGCTAAATGATTATCCTGTGGTAACAAGCATTTTTTTCCCCTTTGGGTGAGTTTACTCTCCACACAATTTTACCTATTATTTTGTCATACATTGTATAGTTAAGTTTTCTAGCTAAAACAATTATATATTTCCCATTTATCATTTTGATTTATTTGTTGACCAGAGACATACTCCACATCTCCCGTTTTTCTTGGGTATCAGTTTATCTGACTATTACATCTGTATCATGTGCTACCGTATATTGTAAGCCCGCATGTCATTACTGTTCATGTTTGAGTCTGTATTTGTACCCCTTTGTGGATTTTACATACTAACCTAGACAACCCCCTGTGAATGGTATTACGCTATTTGCATACCAGATGATATCACATGTTGGTGGCGGTTACCTGTGTATGTGTGTGTCTCCTTATTTGCGGTTTGCTCCTTTGGTACTGGTGGGGGGTTTGGTGATCTACATCAATTGAAGGGTTAATGATTAATGCCATGTTTGATACCTGTATGACTATATAAGATGTAACTGTTGTTCTTAAGATATTTTATTTGTTTCTGTTCATTTAGAATATCTGCCTAAGCTTCTGAGGAAGCGTTGATGCGCGCAACATGTAGAGCTGTATTATATCACATCTACCTACACCAAGCCAGATTGGATACTAACACCTGCTACAATTTGGATGCCCATACGTCTAATAGTAATGGGCCTCGTTGGTTATGGTGGTGTGACATACGCTTTTTAGGCAATACTTGCATTGTGATATTTTATAGTGTGTTTATATTTTAATTATTTTGTAATAAAGCAAATCAACTTTTTTATTCAACTTTGTGTACTCTTGTGCATATAAAGTCCATGATATTGTCCAATAGTTTTCCAATTAAGTTAGGATGTGGCACCTTTCTTCTATTTTTGTATCCGCAGTCCCACCCTGTCGTCATACAACTATTAATATTTATCAGCTGAAATATGAGTTTGGGTGACAATATCTTTCAAAAGTCTAACTGGTGAGATGGCTACACTAAAGTTCTGGGGTTTGCACACCAGGTATGCTGTGACCATTATGAGGATAGATGTATTTATTTTATAAAAATGGAGAATGCAAAGACAGGTTCTGTATATAAAAGTGGAACATATACAGCTTTCAACTTGTCAGAAATAATTGCAGGTAGGTTTCACTTTTGAATTAATGAAGATATATAAGAAGCCTAGAGTGACTTAGCACACCAGGTTCATCCTCTAACAAAATATCACTTTCTTGATAATAGATGACAATTGCTAATGAATTATTAATTAGGGATTGTTACATTTTAACATTTTTGGACCACAGGAATAAAGAGCTGTTTGGACAAAGTCAGTAAAACAGCAATAGACCAAGTACACAGCAAACTTCACTTCTGTTTGACCTACATTCAGGTGGGAGCAGGCTGTGCAGAGAGGTCAATAATCTCTATGTTCACTTGCATATTCAAAACAGATTTCATGCGGAGTTTGTAAATCTTGGAGGAAAATATAATTGCAAGCGTGAAGTACATTTGAAAATAATAAATACGCCACATCATGTATTCAGGGCGAAAACATGTCAAGGTCTAAGCAATATGAAATGGCATTGTTAGTTTTAAGAAAAGAAAGACATGTTGCTATTCCTCTCATTATTCAAAAAGCAAATCACTGCTGCTGAATGTCTGATGAATCTGCTGCCTGCAAGACAGTGTGTAATGATCCTTTGGACTGTGCTATAATGGGTTTAGTCTGACATACCATGGGGAATAGAGTACTTCCTTAACAGGAAAATACTTGTTTCATTATCTTTAGTGCATTGGACGTTCTCAACTATATAATCACAATAGTAGAGCTACATAAAGTTACATACATTGATCTAATGATAATGCTCTACATCAGAGAACAAAAACAATGATATTACCCCCTTGAGAGTATATTGCACAAAAATGGAAATAGGCTGTCAGAGAGATATAATGGGAACAGTTGCTGCAAAGGAAATCACTAAGTGTATTGCGAATAGAGATAACTTGAATCTAGAATTTTATCACTTAATGCTCTTCTGTGAAGCAGCAGATTAAGTAATTAATTGTCTTTGCTATCGTTTTCTTTATATTAAGGCATCGGCTAGCCTTTCCAAGGAAGCAGTAATCTTTATTAATTTTGCTTAAATTGACTTTTTCTTTACCAATAATGAATACAAGGAGGATGCAAGCATCCCTCACAAAATTTCACCCTTCAGTGGTTCAGAGAAGTAAAACAAAAAAAACTATTGTGCACTGCTGCAGATGACTTCAGTTATTTCAACCTAAACCACCTCTGTGTCCTGCTTGAGCTAAGGCCTACTCATTGTAAAACTGCAGGCATGGTTTATTTATCCTCATGGAGAAGAAAATACAAAGAGATAGAAACCAGCACACTAGTATCCAAATATTATATAGCTTGTTAGTCCCCCATATAAGGTACTAAGACAATGCATTGCAAATACATATATCAATCTCAAACATATATGACATACTATCAATGCCTGTGTTTTAGCAAAGGCACATTTGCATGCTTATGGCACATGTAACTTTACACAGAATCACTAATGTGTGCATGTCTATGCACATGAATGCTTCACAGCAGCAAGCTATTTAAGCTCAGTCCTGTCTGGGCTCAGCACTGTATTCAGTAGTAACCTGTGATCTGCAACCTGGTATCTGTTCTTCTGTAGTCTTCCGTTACTGACCCTGCCTATTTTGTGTACTTCTGTCCTTCTGGATTCTCCACTTCTGACTCCTACACTGACTCCTGCCTTGTTGATACCAGACTTGGCCTGTTCACCCAAACTCCCAGATAGCAAGGATAACTTGCCACAAATGTGTGGCAGTTTTGATTTGTAAGTCTGTTAACTTGCTGCACATTTTCACTGAGAAGTTGTACACTTGCAGAGCACTTGAAGCACAAGTTCTAGTTGACACTTTTCCAATTTGTAGCAAATTTGCATGGGAAGTCTCTACCAAGAGCAAAGTTGCAGTGGTGAGTCTACAGCAAGGTAGGCAAACCCAGCTGTGGTGAAACTACAAATCCCATCATGCCTCTGCCTCTAGGTGTCATGACTGTGATTGTCAGGGTCTTGCAATGCCTCATGGAACTTGTAGTTTCACCACAGCTGGCGGGCTGGTCTACAGCAAGAACTCTACAAGTCTACAGCATGAAAATTCAGCCACAGTTATCCCTGTGGTGGGGTGACTATTGCACAACATAACTGAAACAGAACTTGCAGCAGACTTGCAGAATGTTTGCAAAGAAAGTTGGTCTGGAGTCACGCAATGTGGACACAATTGTGCAACAAACTTGTGAAGCCTGGCAAGTCTAGCAATAGATTAGCAAGTCATTTTCAAACTTGCAGCACAATTGCTTGCTATCTGAGCTATTACTGTTCCTTTATCTTGCTGCCTGTTTAGTTATGATCTTTAGTACACCTACGGTTCAACTGTTACTGATCCTGGCATGTGTAAAGACTTACCTTGTCCGTCAAGCTTCCTGGAGTAACTCCATTGCTGTATCCCATACCAATCAGGTGAATTCCCAGCACGCTCCTGCTGACTGTAAAGGCCACGCCATCCAGTGTCCTATTGTCTGCAGTGTGCTGTATTCTAGCAGCAGCCACATCCCAGCCTATTGGCATCCCGTTGCAAAGCAACACACACAGCTTACTCCTCCCGGTTTGCCTCCCATTGTTTCGCATTCTATCAGTGCCTGATTTAAACCTCACAAGCTCTGCACCTGGGGCTTGTGATAGGTTTCTTTTTGGGCATCACTAGCTCCCTGTTAAGTCCTGGGATCAACAAAGTAATATTGGCCTGCTTGCCTTCAGAAAACAGGGACTGCTTGTACAGGAGCAAGCAATACAGCTCATATATTGACCACACTCCTGCTTTGTGATGTTTTGTTCATCAGTGTCTGGGTTGCTGCTTTCCTGTCTTCTTTACATCAGCACTCCAAAGTTCCTGTATGCCTGGTTACACAACACAGGCATTTGTGGCACTGACCGCATCTTCTGCCTGCTACCTGGATCAACCTCTTGGCTGTTACTGATAACATCTTTTGCCTG
>BLSH010175919.1:446862-459818 GCA_018402905.1 Glandirana rugosa
ATGGTTAAGTGACTAACCATGATGCGTTATGGTCCGGCGGGTAGACGCCACCTATGTGTGTCCACATGTCGCTTTTCCAAAAGTGGTTAAGGTTGTAGAGAAAATAAAGATTTGGGGGGTGTAGATTTGTATCTTGAATTCCCTGAAAAGGACGTAATCCCTATTGACTGTGTTGAACACCGATGGGAACTTTTGACGTTTTGCGTACACAGTATGAGTAGGAGAGTAATAGTCGTTGTGACTCGGAAAGGTTCAGGAATGGGTAATGTGACAGTAAGTCTGTGAGTTATAATGAGTAGACAAAACGACAACTGTTTTGGAGATGGTACATACGTGGGAAGAGAAAGGGTGCATACATGGTAGAGGTTTTGTCAACAGCAAAACAGATGAGTAATATTGAGTGTCTGAATGACAGTGTAATGGGTAAGGACTTGGAAAGGCTCAGTGTTGCTGATAATGAGAGGATGAGTATGACACATGCGTTTTGCAGTTTTCAAGGGTAGCCACAAGTTGTGTCAGTTATCCCTAATGCAGGAAAAGTCCCTTAAGTTCTATGTTTAGATGTGGGGGGTTTAGAAATAAAAGAGATGTTGGAATTGGTGAAAACCTTTTCGCTGTACACCTGTGTGTATCCACCGCAGATGGGCGGCCTGGTATTGCGTAGTACCAATCAGTGAATTGGTATTGGTTACTGCAATGTTGGTTACTTTTGTGGAAAGTGGTCTCATGGTTCTCTGCGAGAGTGCTTTCAGCGGCATTTGTGTGGGGAAGGCTTTCAGGGGAACTGCTAGAGGAATCAGAAATGACAGACATGGTGGAAGTCTCTCCGTATGTTGGTGTGATGAGGTGCATTCCTGTTGGTGCGGTCCGAGGTGCAGCTGAGCAGTGGTTGGTACATGACGTGTGTACTGTCTCACTTGCTAGACCTCATGTGAAGGAAGGGTCTGGAACAGACGTGACAGTAGTGGGAATTCTGTCCATCACTGGCAAAGAGGTGCAGTTTGAGGTACCCAAAAGACACTCTGACCAGAAATCACAGTGTCTGTAACTGTAAAGGGGAAGTGTGTAAACCCATGTTATATTTTGTCTCACAGTGTGCTGTGCTGCTTCCTACTGATGTGGTGTATGAGAAGCACTCTAGAGCACTGTCACACAGCTCAGAGGTATTGGTTGAGGTACCAATGGACATAGAAATGATTAAAGAAATTGGTGTGCAAGAATGTGGTGAAAAATGTTCATTGGTAGGACAGTCGCTATTGGAGTCTTTGACAACAGGGGGTGATGTGAAACTATGGGAAGGTCCCATGGGGAATAACTGCTTGCATATAGGGGGTCCCTCCATAGACACTGTCCTAACAAACCAGGGCACAAGAGGTCCTGATGACAATATCGAGTTGAGTAATCCATTGTGGAAGTTGCTATTGAGGTTAAACAGAAGGATGTGGTGTTCATTTCAGATGGTTTGGTTGCCAAGGGTAACCACACAGGTAGTAGCGAACCTGAAATGCAGATAGTGCTGAGTAAGCTTGAGTCAGATAATGAGACAGGTGTAATAGAAGTAGGCCCCCTACAGTCCTGGGAGTGCAGATCTGGGGAAAGTGAAGAGAAAGGTAAAACGATCATTAGAGAGATCAGTGGGACCCCACGGGTCAGGAAAAACTGCTGCTGGAAGCACACCCAGAAAAAGATGTGGGTGGAGTGCCCCATTAACAGTGATGTCAGGCAGGGATGGGCCCTTGTAGGTGAAATCTGGCACAGAGCTGCCAACGTGAGGAGGATTGGTTGGTGTGTTACGCCCCCACCGGGGTCGAAACGGGGGGGTATGTAGCAGGGCGGTACCCTGCCAGGGTCCAGGTCTGGTGAACAGCCAGTTCACTAATGAGTCAGCTGTGTTCTGGGCTTTTATAAATGACCAGACCAAGGCTCTAGGCTCTCAGTTTGGAGACGACTCCACCCTGCAGACAGGAGGTCTGGACATAGGAGTCAGAAGGGCTTCACCTAGGAGAGAGGAGGGAGCCAGTGTAGCACAAGGCTACTAGCTGTCAGCAACAAGTTGCTGAGCGTTTGGTCTGTGGGAGACAGACCAAGGCCAAAAGCGGAAGGCCTAAGCAGGAGAGCTGCACTTATTAGCCAGGAGGGCTAAATATTGGTCATTAGCCAGGAGGGCTGAATATTATTTATTAGCAAGGAGGGCTGAATATCATTTATTTCTGAATGAGGACTGAAATGCTGAATACCCCTGGGAGGGAAGCTACTATGTTTTCCCAATCTTACACTCCACACAGGCCTCGTGGTCATTATTCTTCATCCACTTTGACTTTCAAATTACTAATATGTCTGTGGCCATGAAAACCAAGGCCAATGCTCTCAATTATAGCTTTGAACTTTGTTCTGAAGACTTTCAGGAGATCCATAGCATCCTGTCTCCATTGATTATGGTTGCAACTTTTTCTATGGATCTATCTTTCTCTATTTTGCAAGCTGAAATTTCTGTTCCTGCTTGTAAGCTATTTGTGACAACTGCAGTAGTACCCAATGGTTTGCCTGAGGCCCATAATAGTAACACTTCAATCATTCTGGTATCAAGAAGACTTACTTCATGATTTTCTGAAACTTAATAATGTCATTCTTTTTTGTGAATTCCTGTGAAGTCTGTGCATGCTTCAAATCTCCGAGGACAAGGCCTGCTGGCTATTTATTACCTTTTCCCATTCTTACATGTCCATGGAGCTTTCTTGCCATACATTTCATCAGCATTTACAGCTTTCCAAATGTTATTGTCTCTGATTGTAGCTTTCAATTTGTATCCGAGTTCTGGAAAGCCCTCTATTCTATGCTCAATCTCTGTTTTGTCTCCAAAATGGCCTCACTTTTACCTGTCCATGGTCAACACTCCAGAGAATGTTCCTTCTCTAACCTTCTCTAACCTGTCATTCACTATTTTGCAAGCCAAATCCGCTGTTTTGAATTCTGCACAAGTCAAGGTTAGCAACAGTCTCACTACTACCACTGCTATGGCCATAGCTCCCAACTGTCCTTAATTTTGAGGGACTGTCCCTGATTTGGAACAATGTCCCTCATTGCTCTTCATTTGTCCCTCATTTTGGTCTGATGCATATACCTATATATAAAATGCACTATTTATCTATCAAAAAGTGTTTTACATTGCTAAACCTTTCATCCAATTTCTAAATTGCTGCATTTGTACATTTAAAAAGCCAATATAAAAGGTAAAAAAGCACTTGTGGGTTTAACTAATCATTTTTTTGGTATAATTTTCCTTTAAGGGGGCGTGGCAGGGGGTGTGTCCCATGCCTAAATACTTTTGCTAATAGGTTTCCCTCATTCCCATCTCAGAAAGTTGGGAGGTATGGCTATGGCCCTTAAGGTTCCATCCAAAAAGCTGGTTCTCAGATTTATTGGCTCATACAGAATCATTCAGGGGATTAACTCACTCTCCTTTTGTCTCCAGGTAGTTCCCAATTTGCAGATAACCAATTATTTTCATATATCCTTGCTCAAGCCTTTTTATCTGCTTGTCATCTCTTTCACGTGTCCTCCATTGTTGGTTCATGGACAGGAAAAATTAAAAGATGGTAAAATCATTATTATTATTATTATACAGGATTTATATAGCGCCATAAGTTTACGCAGCACTTTACAATATAAAAAGGGAGACAATACAGTTACAATACAATATAACACAATAAGGTTAAGAGAGCCCTGTTCAGAAGAGCTTACAATCCAATAGGGTGGGGCAAGCAGTCGAAAAGTTTGTAACTGTGGGGAATGAGCTGATGGAAGTGATAAGAGATTAGTTGGAGGTGTGATAGGCTTCCCTGAAGAGGTGAGTTTTGAGAGATCACCTGAAGGCAGCCAGAGTAAGAGATAGCCGTACAGATTGAGACAGAAAGTTCCAGAGGATGGGAGAGGCTCTGGAGAAGTCATGGAGATGAGCATGGGAGGAGGAGACAAGGGTGCTTGAGAGCTGGAGGTCCTGAGAGAAGCAGGGAGGATGGTTTGGGTGATATTTGGCGATAAGTTTGGTGATGTAGCTTGGGGCAAAGTTGTGAATGGCTTTGTATGTTGTAGTTAGTATTTTGAATTTAATTCACTGGGCAATCAGAAGCCAGTGTAGGGATTGGTGGAGAGGGGTGGCAGACCCTGAGCGGTTGGTAAGGTAGATGAGTCTGGCAGCAGCATTCATGATAGATTGAAGAGGGGATAGCCTATGGAGGGATAAGCCTATGAGGAGGGAGTTGCAATGAGTAGAATGAGTGAATGAGTAGCTTGATGGTTTCATTACTTAAAAAGGGGCAAATTTTAAAGATGTTACTGAGGAGAAGTCTCTAAGCCTTTGACAGTGATTGGATTTAGGGCTGAAAGGACAGGTCAGAGTCTAGGATTACACCTAGTACCCTGGCGTCAGGGGAGGGATTGATGGTTGCATTATTGATTTTGATGGAAAAGTCATGTAGAGAGGGAGCACGGGCAGGGGGGAATATTATCAACTCAGTTTTAGAGAGAATCAGTTTAAGGAAGTGGTGCGACATCCATGCTGATATGTCAGTTAGTAAGTTAGTGATGCTAGAAGAGACTGAAGGAGTGAGGTGAGGAGCAGAGAGATAGATTTGGGTGTCATCAGCGTAGAGATGGTATTGGAAGCCATGGGAGGTTATCAAGTGGCCAATGGAGGAGGTGTACATATAGAAGAGAAGGGGACCAAGAACAGATCCCTGGGGTACCCCTACAGAAAGAGAAAATGGAGAGGAGGAGACAGAGTGGTAACACTGAATGAGCGCTATGATAGGTAGGAGGAGAACCAGGATAAAGCAGAATCCTGGAGGACAAGGGAACAGTTTATTGAGGAGGAGTTGATGGTCAACAGTGTTAAAGGCCGCAGAGAGGTCAAGTTGTAGGATTATGGAGTAGTGGCCATTGGTTTTTGCAGTTAGTAAATACTGATATTACTGAGTTTTAGTAAGGCAGTTTCTGTAGAGTGCTGCAATTGAAAGCCAGACTGTAAGGGATCAAGAAGGTTATTTTCAAAGAGGTAGGAGTTAAGATGGCTGTAGACCATGCGTTCTAGAAGTTTAGAGGTGAATGGGAGCAATGAGATGTGTCTTAAGTTGTTCAGGTTGATGGGGTCTAGTGAGTAGAGTTGAGCGAACCCGAACTGTAAAGTTCGGGTTCGTACCAAACTTTGCGGTGTTCGGGACCCGAACCCGAACTTTTGAAAAAAAGTTTGGGTTTGGGTTCTGGGTTCTGGTATTTTTTTCCCACTTGTTGAATAGCTGTAGGGCAGCCAATCAACAAGCGTTTCACTGGTTTGCCCTTAGAAGCCATCACAGCCCTGCCTACTAAGGGCATGGCTGTGATTGGCCAGTGCATCATGTGACCCAGCCTCTGTATGAGCTGGAGTCACGTAATGCTGCATGTCATATGCTCTCAGGCTAGTGTAGGGAGAGGATGCTGCTGGTGCTGTGAGGGACAGATTGCAGATCTAATAACATCTCATCCTGCATTACAGAATGATCTAATTGTGGACTAGGTAGAGATTACTACTACTACTACTGCTTTTAGGGACAGATTGCAGATCTAATAGCATCTCATCCTGCATTACAGAACAATCTGACTGGACTAGTTAGAGCCTACTGCTTAGAGGGACAGATTATTGTTCTAAAATCATCTCCTAGTTCTATAGGGTCAGGTTTCTACTGTTGCTGTAAGGGACAGATTATTGTTCTAAAATCATCTCCTAGTTCTGTAGGGTCAGGTTCCTGCTGTTGCTGTAAGGGACAGATTATTGTTCTAAAATCATCTCCTACTGCTATAGGGTCAGGTTCCTGCTGTTGCTGTAAGGGACAGATTAATTTTCTAAAATCATCTTCTAGTTCTATAGGGTCAGGTTCCTGCTGTTGCTGTAAGGGACAGATTATTGTTCTAAAATCATCTCCTACTGCTATAAGGTCAGGTTCCTGCTGGTGTTGTAAGGGACAGATTATTGTTCTAAAATCATATCAAACTGCTATAGGGAGAGGTTCCTGATGTTGCTGTAAGGGACAGATTATTGTTCTATAATCATCTCCTAGTTCTAAAGGGAGAGGCTCCTGCTAGTGCTGTAAGGGACAGATTATTGTTCTAAAATCATCGCCTACTCCTATAGGGTCAGGTTCCTGCTGTTGCTGTAAGGGACAGATTATTGTTCTAAAATCATCTCCTAGTTCTATAGGGTCAGGTTCCTGCTGTTGCTGTAAGGGACAGATTATTGTTATTTCCCTATCCCCATTTCTTTGTAGGGCACTTGTCCTACTCTAACCCCCCACTTTTCTTCCTTTTGCAGCCCTCTAGCACTTTTCAGGACTTTTTTACAGCCATTTTTGTGCCCAAAAGTTTTGGTCTCCATTCATTTCAATGGGGTTCAGGGTCCGGGGTCAAGTTCGAACCCAAACTTTTCCACGAAAACCCGAACATCCAGGTGTCCGCTCAACTCTACTAGTGAGGGCTTTTTAAGTATGGGAGTGATTTGTGCATGCTTTAGAGGGGAGGGGAAGGTGCCACTAGAGAGGGAGAGATTAAAGATATGAGTGAGGGAGCATAGGATAGAATAGGAGCGTGACCGTAGTAGTTGTAAGGGAACAGGATCCAGGGGACAATTGGTTAGATGGGCATCTGAGAAAAATTTTGTAATTTTTTCAGTAGTAGCCAGTTCAAAAGAGGAGTGTTGACTGTGCTGTTAAACAAGGTATGTTGAGTGAGGAAGAAGTATGTACAGTGGTAATGTCCTCATGCATTGCATCAATCTTGTCTTTGAAGTGATTGGCAATCTCTTGGGCAGTGAGTGAGTTAGTGGATAGAGGGGGCGGGGGACAAAGCAGAGAGTTGAAGGTAGAGAAGAGCCGACGGGGATTGAATGACAAGGAATTAATAAGAGAGACAAAGTAGAATTAAAAAAATCTTTACATTGCTTATTTCATTGGAATGGATGTTGCTTCAAAGTGCATTCCTGGGTACAAGCTGCCCATCTACATGCTAATACTCTAGTCAAAGCCATTCATCACCTACATCCTGACAAACCAGCTCCTAAGGGTGAAGTAGCCTCTTCTCGAAAAATAGACTTACCTTGTCTGGCCAGCTTCCCAGAACTCCTCAACCTCTGCATTCCACGCTACTCACTCTGTGCTGCCCAGTGCTCTGTTGATCTCCTTGCATGTCACTCTGACATTGCACCTACAAAGACACTAGTTTTTTAAACCCTCCACAGAAACTAGATTCTCTAGTGTTCTACAGTTACTCTTTTTGTGATACCTAGCTAAAGAATATACCACCATACATGTTGGGGGCAATCAATTACAACTGGACCAGGAAACAGGGTTGCTATAGTTGAAGCTAAGTTCTCTGAATGCTTGAGCTTTACAGCTCATATACTGACCATAATCCTGCTTCATGACTTTCTGGTAATTAGTGTCTTGTTTGCTGTATTCTTGTCTTTTTTAAATCAGAAGACAGGAGAGTACTTACAGAGTGGAGAAGATGGAATAATTAGAAACCCAAGGATACTATGAGGAGTTAAAGTTGAATGAAAAGTGATGGAAAAAATTATCAAAAAATTAGATCAGGTGACTCATGTAAATATGACAGATCTGAGGGAACCAGGCACTGGAAACTCAAATGGCACTATAGAAAAGGACAGAGAACCACGTAGAAAGAGGAGCAGGGTGAGACAGAAAGAATAAGAATGTTATAATACTGGATGGATGGGAAAAAAAATGCCAGGAATTACAGAAGCAGGATGTTATAATGGGGAGAAGACAATGGGAGCACAGGAGGAGCTGTATGACAGTTCAGCCCTACTTTGACCTGGACTTGTTCGTTACCGTGACAGCCTCAGCTGGATTTGCCACCTGGCACTCCAGCATCATTGGATTTTAGGTTGCATGCAGCTGGCCCACACAGCGCCATGCATTTTCTTTTTGTTTACCAACGTTTTTATTGAAGTATTCAGAAAGCAAATGCATGAAATTGACAGCGAGATCTTACATAGTGTCCGAAAGCCATTATACGATTGAACAAAATCCAATTCTCTGTCTTACAAACACATAAAGAAAAACAAATAGCATAAGGCCTGCATATAATATATTTGCGACATCAAGAAGTATCATCATATTTATTTTTGCATAGCCTAATAAATGCATTACTGGAGCATAAACCATTGAGGTAGACCCCTTAAAGTGATTTTTAGTATTTAGTATATTGACCAGTATTCCCATTTGTGGGAGTGCCATGCATTTTCATGGTGCGTGTGGCAGTCTACACCTTAACAAGCAATAACACTATGCACAACCTAGATAAGGCATGGAAAGAGCAGAGCATCCAAAGCCATTATTTTTGTGAGTAGACATGGCAGTGATAGAGCAGGGATTGCCAGACTTGAGATTTGACAAATTCAGCAATAACCCAGCAAATGAATCAAAATTCTGGCATTGCTGGGTCAATTCCAACAAGTTCTTAGGTATGATTACTATGCAGAGGTGCCTGGGCAAGAAAATATGTCACCCTCATCATGATACGTTACATCACCAGACCAACAATAAGGCTGGGTTCACATACAGTATTTCACAAAAGTGAGCACATCCCTCACATTTTTGTAAATATTTTATTATATCTTTTCATGTGACAACACTGAAGAAATGACACTTTGCTACAATGTAGTAATAGTGAGTGTACAGCTTGTATAACAGTGTAAATGTGCTGCCCCCTCAAAATAACTCAACATACAGCCATTAATGTCTAAACTGCTGGCAACAAAATGAGTGAAAATGTCCATATTGAGTCCAAAGTGTCAATATTTTGTGTGGCCACCATTATTTTCCAGCACTGCTTCTATCCTCTTGGATATGGAGTTCATAAGAGTTTGACAGGTTGCCACTGAAGTCCTCTTACACTCCTCCATTATGACATCACTGAGCTGGTGGATGTTAGAGACTTTGCGCTCCTCCACTTTCTGTTTGAGGATGCCCCACAGATGCTCAATAGTGTTTAGGCCTGGAGACATGCTTGGCCAGTCCATCACCTTTACCCTCAGCTTCTTTAGAAAGGCAGTGGTCATCTTGGAGGTATGTTTGGGGTTGTTATGTTGGAATACTGCCCTGTGGCCCAATCTCCAAAGGGAGGTGATCATGCTCTGCTTCAGTATGTCACAGTACATGTTGCCATTCATGGTTCCCTCAGCACTCATGCAGCCCCAGACCATGACACTCCCACCACCATGCTTGACTGTAGGCAAGACACACTTGTCTTTGTATTCCTCACCTGGTTGCCGCCACACATGCTTAACACCATCTGAACCAAATAAGTTTATCTTGTTCTCATCAGACCAAAGGACATGATTCCAGTAATCCGTGTCCTTAGTCTGCTTGTCTTCAGCAAACTGTTTGCGGGCTTTCTTGTGTATCATCTTTAGAAGAGGCTTCCTTCTGGGACGACAGCCATGCAGACCAATTTGATGCAGTGTGCGGCGTATGGTCTGAGCACTGACAGGCTGACTCCCCACCCCTTCACCATCTGCTGCAGTGCTGGCAGCACTCATAGGTCTATTTCCCAAAGACAACCTCTGGATATGACACTGAGCACATGCACTGAACTTCTTTGGTTGACCACAGCAAGGCCTGTTCTGAGTGGAACCTGCCCTGTTAAGCCGCTGTATGTTCTTGGCCACCGTGCTGCAGCTCAGTTTCAGGGTCTTGGCAATCTTCTTATAGCTTAGGTCATCTTTATGTACAGCAGCAATTTTTTTTTTCAGGTCCTCAGAGAGTTCTTTGCCATGAGGTGCCATGTTGAACTTCCAGTGACCAGTATGAGAGAGTGAGAAAGATAATATCAAATTGAATAGACCTGCTCCCCATTCACACATAAGACCTTGTAACACTAATGAGTCACATGACACCGGGAAGGGAAAATGGCTAATTGGGCCCAATTTGGACATTTTCACTTAGGGGTGTACTCACTTTTGTTGCCAGCGGTTTAGACATTAACGGCTGTGTGTTGAGCTACTTTGAGGGGACTGCAAATTTGCACTGTTATACAAGCTGTACACTCACTACTTTACATTGTAGCAAAGTGTAATTTCTTCAGTGATTTTATAAACAGGATGATATTACTGTTCCAGCAGCGCTTGCAATGGTAGTACTCCCTCTATAAACTGTGTACTATAGAAAGTACAAGTGTTAACTAATACGTGCAAAGATTATCAGTGTGCAATCAAACTATAACACACATAAAATACATATTCATATAAATCCTTATAAAGTGTGCGTGTGCCAGTTCTCCAATATATTACAGATAGTTGATTCTGTTCAGAATCCAATTTCAAAGTGCTAGTGCAATCCAGTGAAAAGTGATTTCTATATGCCAAGTATTTCAATGATAGTCCTTATCACTTTAAAGTGCTCGTGCCGTGCTGTGTGCAGAGTGAAAAATAATTTTTGAGGGTACTAGACCCTGCTTACCAGATCCCTATGACTCTCCACCCATACGGTGTGGAGAAGTCATACACGCTTTAGGTCTACAATCCGACCTATGGATATGGTGTTGTCATCTGTTTGCTGTCGCTCCCTCCTCCGTCACCGTACCGTTTACATGTAAAGAAAAGGAATTCTCATCGCGTACCTCTTTGATAATCGTTTATTGGCCCGCTTTCACAGTGAATGGTATTACATCAATCATTTCTTCAGTGTTGTCACATGAAAATATATAATAAAATATTTACAAAAATGGGGGTGTACTCACTTTTGTGAGATACTGTGTGTGTGGCCACGGGTTTGTGCCTGGTGTCCGGTGAGTGTCTGTTCACTGGTTCAGGTGCGATTCAGATTCCAAATTTTTTCCTGAATTTAAACCTGAACCAGACCCAAACACACACAGGACCCTTTTTCAATGTGGACCACGGCCACCATGGACATGTGTGAACCGGTTCTATAGAGGTCACACTCGCATGTCATGGGAAACCCTGCATCCAATTTGCATATGTGTGAACCCAGCCTCAAAGTAAAAGTGTCTATTAGATACACCTGTTCCTTTCTTGAAGAGTTTTTCTCTCACTTAAGACTTGTTTCCATGGGCAAATGCATCTTGCAGAACCATTCAGCCTGCATTTTAGACAGGGTTGCCAACTTTCAGTAAATTTACAAACAGTTTGTAAAATCTATCGTTTTTCCACATGTCCGTTAATGGCCATTACAGACATGCAAACTACATGTCCATAACGGACATTCATGGACAGTTGCAAAAATTGCGGATTTTACAAGCTGTTCATAAATGTACTAAAATTTGGCAAACCTGATTTTTAGATCAGTATGGAATGATTCTGAGATCATTTACATTTTAATAAAAGGTGTATATTACCTCCTTCTAAGCTGCATTACCCTGCTTCAAGCTGTAAATGCATTCCTATAGACATGTAGTGGGAGAGAAGCAGTTCTGATGCTAACAAATCCAGATTGACACAGATTATTATTGTTGTGTCTTAAGGACAGGAAATACAGAGAAATATCCCCAATAGGACACAAACAGGAAAGCAGGCAGTCACTGAACAGAAAAGTATTGCCTCGTACACACGGTTCGACGGTCGTATACAACAGGCCGTACGAACGGCCGCTGTATGCAAAATCGATCGTTAGTATGCGTGATTAGAACTGCCAACGTACGACGGTCGTACAACAGGAGTTGTATGAGCAAACTAGAAAACTTGGTAGTACCAACAAGCGTTCTTACGACCGTTGTATCGTGTGTACAGAGAAGTTGGTCCAACAAATTGTATTGTGCAAAACACGCATGCTCCGAAGTCAGGAACGGCCGGATGATAATTACATGCACCTGAACTATCTCTTTATACGTTCATAACACGTCACTATGTTCAGCTTGGTCATACAATCATGTAGTTGGTCTGTTTGGTCGTACAACCGTCGAACCGTGTGTACGAAGCTTATGACTTAGCAATCAAGATTTTCTGAATTCTCTCTAGTTGCTGCATGCTTGTTTTTGGTCAGCAGCTCAGAAGGTATTTAGTCAGACACAAATGGCAATGAGGATTATGAGAATGAAGTTAGTAATGGCAGTCTGCATTTGCTCAGTACAAGTTTTCTTTAAGGCTGGGTTCACACTATATTCGCATGCGGCTCCCAGCAGGGGTCCAGTGCTTCCTGGTTCACCGTTTCAAGTCTGATTTCAGCTGGATTTTTTGTCTGAATTTGGACCTGAAAAGGACCAAAAGACGCACAGGGCTCCTGTGCAAATTCGCACCAGAGCCGCAGCGTAGATATGTGAACTGGCTCCATAGAGAGCCGGTCAAAATCTCCTGCTATGCAAATTGGATGCGGAGAATCTGCATCCAATTTGCAATACTGTGAACTCAGCCTAAAAGAAAGCTTGTTGAACTTAAGCATGAAATGATCGTTGTATTTAAAAATAGACCAATTAAGACAATGAAATCTATTTGCCAAAATGTAACATTTTAATCATCTTTTAAATGAAAAGGATGAAAATTACTATGTGGTTTGAGTTGATTGTAAAATACAAAGCATAGAAAACAAAAAAAAAAAAACGACACAGAATTATAAAGTTAAGGAAGGACAATGGACAGGAGGAGGTATGGATAGAATGGAGATCTTAATGAATACTTTCAAATGAAAGGATTAAGTATGGAATCTGGGCAGTCAGGTGAGCCGGCAGGCACTGATTGCCATTTGTCTGGCACTGCTGTTCTTAAGCCTTCCTGGGTAGCTTGACCACTCCTATCAAATTTGCATTTCCTGCTGCTTCTTTTGTGATTAGAGCTATTGAAAATGTTTTCCATGTGAACGTAGTGGGCATAGTTCAAGGAAAATGTATTTTAATTTATATACTGTGGAAAGGATTTAAAAGTGCACTCTAATTTACAGCGGAAAACTGACTTCATT
>BLSH010175919.1:467120-483410 GCA_018402905.1 Glandirana rugosa
TTGTTACAATTGTAGGTTGTCGTATATTTTTGTATTACTATTGTACATTTTATAAATTTTGGTATTACTATTATTGTGGATTAACGTAAATAATGGTAGTACTATAATGTGCACTGAGGACACGTTATGTATGGTTGATGATATTTCCACTTACCAAGATCAATATCGTAACTTCTAAATTTATTATTAGTTTTCGTTTAATTTTTTCGTAATCATAGTCCACCGTATGACAGACCTCTCCAAGGAAATTAAAACTTTTGTTTCGTAATATACTTTTACGAATCTCACCACAAAGACACTGGAACATCTAAGCATTTTCATATAATGCTTTGTTTTCAAAATTAAAGGAACCTCTCCAGACAGTATGCCACCTGATACTAATGCTTTTTTAATTTGCTTTTGATTATTATTTAAATCTTCAATGCTATAACTAGAACCATTCACCTTTATAGTAGTTGGTATGTATTGCACAGGAGTCACGTGTAATATCATGATGGTAATAAATGCAATTAGGTGTTATTATCATTATGGTTTTAAATATTTTACATGTTATCATTATGTTTTTATATGCTGTTGGATGTTAACATTGTTTTTTTAGGTTCTACATGTTTTCAATGTTTGCTTATATGTGCAGTTACATGTTATCATTAAGGATGGGCTTGGGCGTGTTTGCAAGTGAACGTGCCTGAGCCCGCTGGGAAGAGAACCCTACACTGGGCTAATCTCAGGCAGTGGGACATTTCCCCGATGCGCGGCTGCAGTGATCGGGGAATGTGTCATTGCCTCTGATTAGCGCAGTACAGGGTTCACTTCCCGGCGGGCTCGGGCACGTGCACTTGCGAACACGCCCGAGCCCATCCTTAGTTATCATAACATGTGTTTAGATATTCTATGTGGTTACATGTAATCATTATGCATATGCTGTTACCATTATTATTATTATTATTATACAGTATTTATATAGCGCCAACAGCTTGTGCAGCACTTTACAATGTTAGGGCAGACAGTACAGTTGCAATACAATTCAATACAGGAGGAATCAATGGGCTCTGCTCAGTATGTTTATATATGCTGTTACGTGTTATCTTTATCCACTTCAGCCCCGGAAGGATTTGCCCCCTTCCTGGCCAGAGCACTTTTTGCGATTTGGCATTGCGTCGATTTAAATGACAATTGCATGGTCATGCAACGTTGTATCAAAACAAAATTGACATCCTTTTTTTCTCACAAATAGAGCTTTCTTTTTGGTGGTATTTGTTTACCTCTGCGGTTTTTATTTTTTGGAAAATTGTTATCAAAAAAGTGCCTGTGTTCAATCAGATGCAAACAATGTTCAGCTTTTCTGGCAAGCCGGTGGCATCAGCTGTCAGAATATATTAGTGGCAGCAAGAGATTCGTCCATCCACGCTGTTCAGAGGGATTTGTTAGATTTCGGGCTGAAAGAAAAATAAAATCTATCAGTGTATGGCCAGCTTTAAAGGATAAGTTCATCTTAGGGAACATATTACTAGTTGTTCCACCCATTTTTAGGGTGGGACATGAAACACGTTCTCGTTCCTGCAGCCGCTCCCCAATCCCACCCTCCCTCTGATAGTGGGCCGGGGCTCTCCTCCATGCACCCACTGTCACTATTTGAATAGAGCGTTGCCGTGCAGGGCTCCACCCACACAACCCCTTTATTCATTCACAGAGTGAATGAATAATGAGTACTACATGTACTGACAGCCTTTGCGGCTCAAAAACGGCATAATAGTTAATTAATTCTTCCTACCATTGTGTAACTGCCTGCTCATACAAGGTATGAGCAGAAAGCTTAGACTGACAGTCTGCAGGAGCCCTGTAATGCTCTCACGATCTGCTGATCACAGGTGTAATGCTTTCCAGGCCCCTACAAAAAAAAATGGTAAATGCACATTTTTTTACCTGCAAAAATATGTGCATTTATATTTTTTTAAAGGTTAATTCATCCTGGCTCACAGCAGGGGTCCAATGCATCCCTGTTCACCATTTCAGGTCCGATTTTGGTCCAATTTTTTGGCTGAATTCGTACCTGAAACAGACCAGAAGATGCACAGGACTCCTTTAATATTAATATTGAAAATGTGACTGATCATGTAAAAAAAAAATGTTTACATACCCTAGAATGTTTGGCCTTGATACAGACACAGAAGGTGGCACACGCAGGTTAAAATGGCAATTAAAGTTTAATTTCTTACACGTATATTCACGGCAGCAGTGTGGACGCTCAGCGTGAATTGCCGGAAAAAAGCGATGATCTGCCGTACTCCTGAGGAGTGTGACCATGGCTTGGGCGGACCCAATGTCTGCCGGCGAGCCGCGATGAGCGGCCACAGCCAAAAAACGTGAAACCGCCGATGTAAACACGGCGGTTCCCCACTCTGTTAGTGGGGGCATAGGAGATCTACTGATCCCTGTCCCTGAGATCAGTTAGATCTCTTATGCCCATGTTAGCCCGCCCCCCCCACAGTTAGAACACGCCCAGGGAACACAGTTAACCCCTAGATCTCCCCCTGCAGGTTAACCCCTTCACTGCCAATGACATTTATACAGTAATCAGTGGACATTTAAATTTCTGATTGCTGAATATATGTCATTGGTCCCAAAAATGTGTCAAAAATGTCCGACATGTCTGCCCCAATATTGCAGTACCGCTAAAAATCGCAGATCACAGCCATTACTAGTAAAAAAATAAAAAAAAAAAATTAAAAAACCCAGAAATTAATTCCCATCATTCGTAAACGAGGCCACTTTTGCGCAAACCTATCAATAAACGCTGATTGTGATTTTTTTTACCAAAAATATGAGGAAGAATATAAATCGGCCAAAACTGATGAAAAAAATGTTTTTTTTATATTTTTTTTTTGGATTAGTATTTTAGCAAAAAGTAAGAAATTTGGGTTTTTTGTAAAATTGTCGCTCTTCTTTTGTTTATAGCGGGGATCAGAAATGACGCTGAGGTGATCAAATACCACCAAAAGAAAGCTCTATTTGTGGGAACATTTTGTTTGGGTACAACGTCGCACGACCGCGCAATTGTCAGTTAAAGCGACGCAGTGCCGAATCGCAAAAAGTGCTCTGGTCAGGAAGGGAAAAACTTTCCGGGGCTGAAGTGGTTAAATCACAATTAGTGTCTGTGTATAAATAGTCAATGAGTTTGTTAGCTCTCACTTGGATGCCCTAAGCAGGCTAGACAATTGAGCCATGAGGACGTGGAAAAAAACAGTCAAATGGCCTGCATAACAAAGCAATGGAACTTTATAAAAATGGAAAAGGATATAAAAAGATACCCAAATAATTGAATATGCCAGTCAGTACTGTTTAATCCCTCTTTAAGAAGTGGAAAATTTGGGCTCTTTTGATACTAAGCCAAGGTCAGGTAGACCAAGAAAGATTGCAGCCACAGCTGGTGGAAGAATTGCCCAGGATACAAAAAAAAACCCACAGGTAACCTCAGGAGAGATACAGGCTGCTCTCAAAAAAGATGGTGTGGTTGTTTTTAAAGAGCACAATTCAACGATACTTGAACAAAAAAGAGCTGCATGGTTGAGCTGCCAGAAGGAAGCCTTTATTGCGCCAATGCCACAAAAAAGCCCAATGAGGCAAGTCAAGGTGTTGTTGGGCATATTGTAACCAGGCTTTTTTGTGGAACCTGAGCAGTAAAGGCTTCTTTCTGGCAACTTGACCATGCAGCTCTTTTTTGCGCAAGTATCATCGTATTGTGCTCCTTAAAAACAACCACACCATCTTTTTCCAGAGCAACCTGTATTTCTCCTGAGGTTACCTGTGGGTTTTTCTTTGTATCCCGAACAATTCCTGTGGCAGTTGTGGCTGAAATCTTTCTTGATCTACCTGACCTTGGCTTGGTATCAAGAGATCCCCAAATTTTCCACTTCTTATTATGATTGAACAGTACAGATAGGCATATTCAAGGCTTTGGATATCTTTTTATATCCTTTTCCATCTTTGCAAAGTTTCATTACCTTGTTACGCAGGTCTTTTAACTGTTCTTTTCTGCTCCCCATGGCTTAGTATCTAGCCCGCTTAGTGCATCCATGTGAGAGCTAACAAACTCATTTACTATTTATACACAGACACTAATTGCAATTTAAAAAGCCACAAACATTCCTGGGTATGTAAACTTTTCACCAGGGCCATTTGGGTAATTTCTGTTATCATTATGATTCAAAAAGGATCCGAAGAACTATGTGATAATAAATGGCTTCATGTGATCACTATCCTTGGCATGATCAGTCATATTTTCAATATTTAAGTGGAAGTAAACCCTGATGGGTTTTACTTTCTCTTTATTACCCTGCAATGTAAAAGCATAATGGGCTAGTATGCATCGCATATTAGCCCATTATGTGGCACTTACCTGCATTGGAAGCCTGCGATGTCCCATGCGGTCCCCGCTCCAGGCCACGTCCATCTTCTGCCCCTCTTCCTTCCGGGGCCGCGGACTCTGGCTCTTTGACTGGCATGAGTCGCGTGACGTCACTCCCGCGCATGCGTGCGGGAGCCGGCAATCGCTGCACAATCTCAGTGAAGAAATGGCACGGAGGCTGTTTATTCATTGCGCATGTGCCCGATGATGTGGGCACATGCGAGTACACTGTATATATCCTAAACCGTGCAGGTTTAGGATATATGCAGGGAACCCACAGGTAAGCCTTATTATAGGCTTACCTGTAGGTTAAAGTGGTTGTCAAGGGTTGACAACCACTTTAATGCCAACATTTCACAATTTCTGCCAGGGTATGCAAACTCTTTGAGCACAACTGTATTTGTGTCCTTGTTAAAAATTCTCCCTCACTTTCTGTCTGGTGTAACCATTGATACAATCAAGTGCAGGGAAGTCTCTCTAATGCAGCAATTTCTAAAGCAAGAGGTGTTGTTGAATGACAAGAAAAATTGTGAAACGTGACTCTCAGTGGTGAAACAAGTGAAAATGGAACTGCAGACAAACAACTTAATACATAATTGAAATATATAAATATTTATTATTTTTTACCTTGCAAAGAATTGATCATTTTGGCATCATTCGTGTGATATACACCCACCTCTACTTTCCTGCTTTATGATTGCTTATTGGGTCAGGTTCCTGCTCACAGGAGAGAAATGTTAATACTGATGTATTGTCCAATGAGGAGGCTGGATGTGGTTAGATGACATTGGAAACTGCACTGGCAAATCAACAAGATGATTTTTTAAATCATAGTACAACATAGTATGTGTGTCAGCTGATGTTGAAGTGTGAAAAGTGTGTATATTACAGGATTGACTTCACAGGGTTACAAATCTTCTGGTAAATTAAACAGTCAACAAAGATGCATTTCAACTCTATACTTAGCTGTTTAAGGCTGGGTTCACACTAGTCCGATTCTCGGACCGACATTAGGAGCACAAGTCGCATTACGTCACAAAAACAATGATTCCCTATGAGAGCTGTCTTAACTGGTCCGACTTGTGTTTTTCAAAGTCGGACCGACTTTGAAAAAGGTTCCTGTACTACTTTTGTCCGACTTTGATCCTACTTTAGCCCATTGAAAGGCATTGAAGTCGGATCAAAGTCGGATCAGTGTCTTCACTGTTCCGACTTTGGCATGCGACTTATGCTCTGGGGATCTTGAAGGGGAACTCCACGCCAAATTTAAAAAAAATGGCATGGGGTCCCCTTCCAAGAGCATACCAGGCCCTTTGGTCTGGTATGGGTTTTAAGGGGACCCCCACGCCGAAAAAACGGCGTGGGATTCCCTCCCAGAATCCATACCAGACCCTTATCCGAGCATGCAGCCCGGCAGGCCAGGAAAGGGGGTGGGGATGAGCGAGCGTCCCCCTCCTGGACCATACCAGGCCGCGTGCCCTCAACATGGGGAGTGTGGGTGCTTTGGGGCAGGGGGGCACCCCACCCCAAAGCACCTTGTCCCCATGTTGATGAGGACAAGGGCCTCTTCCCGACAACCCTGGCTGTTGGTTGTCGGGGTCTGCGGGCGGGGACTTATCGGAATCTGGAAGCCCCCTTTAACAAGGTACCCCTACCCATTTACCTGGAAAAAAAATGTACAAAAAAACACACTACACGGTTTATTAAAATATTTTATTAAATCATCTCGGCGTCTTCTCCCCTCTCCGGTGTCTTCTTTCTTCGGCTCTTTTGTGGGGTCTTCCATCTTCTGAGGGGTCTTCTTTATTCTCCTTCTCTACGGCATCTTCTGCTCTTTTGCCGGTCTTCTCCGTTGTCCTCTTCCCTCTGTTCTTCCTCTCTTCTTCTTCTTCTTCCCATGTTGACACAACGCGATCTCCTTCACAAATGCCCTCTCCGCTGTGTGCTGTGCCTTATATTGGCATGGGGCGGATCCACCCGCTGACATCACCCGACAGGCTCCGCCTTCTATGATGTCACAGCTCTGCCACAGGGTGTGTCATCATAGGAGGCGGGGCCTGTCAGGTGATGTCAGCGGGTGGCCCCGTCCATGCCAATATAAGGCACAGCACACAGCGGAGAGGGCATTTGTGAAGGAGATTGCATCGTGTCAACATGGGAAGAAGAAGAAGAGAGGAAGAACAGAGGGAAGAGGACAGCGGAGAAGACCGGCAAAAGAGCAGAAGACGCCGTAGAGAAGGAGAAGAAAGAAGACCCCTCAGAAGATGGAAGACCCCGCAAAAGAGCCGAAGAAAGAAGACACCGGAGAGGGGAGAAGACGCCGGAGCTGATTTAATAAAATATTTTAAAAAGCTGTGTAGTGTGTTTTTTTGTACATTTTTTCCAGGTAAATGGGTAGGGGTACGATGTACCCCATACTCATTTACATAGGGTGGGGGGCCAGCATCTGGGGGCCCCGTTGTTAAAGGGGGCTTCCAGATTCTGATAAGTCCCCGCCCGCAGACCCCGAAATCAATGGCCAGGGTTGTCGGGAAGAGGCCCTTGTCCTCATCAACATGGAGACAAGGTGCTTTGGGGTGGGGGGTGCAGAGCCCTCTCTGCCCCAAAGCACCCATACTCCCCATGTTGAGGGCACACGGCCTGGTATGGTCCAGGAGGGGGGGTGCTCGCTCGTCCCCACCCCCTTTCCTAGCCTGCTGGGCTGCGTGCTCGGATAAGGGTCTGGTGTGTATTTTGGGGGGACCCCACGCCGTTATTTTGGCATGGGGTTCCCCTTAAAACCCATACCAGACCAAAAGGCCTGGTATGCTCTTGGAAGGGGACCCCATGCCAATTTTTTTTTTTAAACTTGGCGTAGAGTTCCCCTTCAAGATCCCCAGAGCACAAGGTGCCTGGCATTGTCGGGATCAAAGTCGGATCCCTGTTCACAGACAAATGGTCCGACTTTGACTCTATGTAGGACTGTAAATCGCACAGCAAAGAAGGATCAAAGTCGGACCGTTTTTTTGTTGGATAGTGTGAATCCAGCCTAAAGCTGGATTCACACCTATGCATTTTTAGTGCTTTTTGCATTTTGCAGATTTGCACTACAGTCCATTTAACATGGTTTCCTATGGAACACGTTCTGTAGTTCAAATCTGGAAAATGCAAAAAGCACTAAAAATTAATAGGTGTGAATCCAGCCTTAATGGAGTTTTGCATGAATTGAAAAAGGAAAGATAAAATAGATTAAGCTCCATCACTAACCTTCCCACCTGGTTAGATCTAGGGTAGGTAGCAGTACCTAGTGTCTGAGTGGCTTTGCCTGATATTATTTACACACAACTGAAGCATGGGGATTGTATGGCATGTTGCTTGGAACTCTTTATAATATGAATCACATGTCCTGGGATAGATTTATCTCCCTAAATATCTATATCCAGTTTGTTGCACACTGACAGATAGTTTTCTTACAATATAATCTGTTGTCAGTTTTAAATTAGACCACGTTATCTTTTACTTTACTGGGATTGGTGTTGAGGATTTGTATTCATTTGTCTTGTGAGTGGCATATATTAGGTTACCTCTTAATGGATTGCAAAAAAATAAAAGTATTTTTATATGAAAGATGCTTTAGACTCAGTTCTTTCCTCATGTAGAAAGTACAGACTTTCTACATTAAATTTAGAAATACTCCATTGCCCACAAGGAGTTCACAAACATGACAAGCTGATCAGCCCATTAAATTTTAGGCTTCATGCACACAGGACGTTAAAAAAAGTCCTAAAAACGTCAGTAGTATATCAGTGATTTTTTCAGCTTTTACCAGCGTTATATTACCAGCGTTTTTGCGTGTTTCTAATGAGCCAGAGTTTTTTTTTTCTCAATTGATCTAAAACGTCCAAAAACGTTGGTGATCGAAGTTTAGCCATGTTATTGTGCGTTTTTGAGCGTTTGAATGTTTTTACAGCTGAAAAACCTCTCTCAGAACCCACTGGTCTTGGGTTTTTTACAGCTCAAAAACAGTTGATAACAGCCTATGTGTGCATGAACACATAAGATAACATGATAGAGGGTTTATTGACTGTAGAAAGAAATGTATGCAGCTAAAAACAGCTGCTGTAAAACAGTCAAAAACCGTCCTGTGTGCATGAGGCCTTAAAAGAAACATATATGAGAACAATGTGGAGGCTGTCAAGGCTAACCTTCAATTCTGAAAATGCTAGTTGCCAGTTGTAATCCCAATCCAATGGCTTCAATGCTTCCTGAGCAGCTGAGCTGAAACAAGTATGCAGATCAAGGGTTTTTTTCCAGTCAGGCAAGTTACATTTTCAGAAAGATATCAGCAAATGCACCCCTGTATTTACCTACCAGCTAAAGTTCAGCTAACATAAAGCAGATGAGACTATGGAAAGTAACCAGAGGTATGTAGGAGCACCTTGAATGGTTTAGGTCAGTAGGCAAAATTCAAAGATTGCTATTTGCTATAACAACTGTTATTTTCACCAGCTAGAGCTGATAACTGAAAATAACACATGGCCAAAATACCACACGAGCTTAAATTGTTTTGTTACCCCAACACTTATATATTCCTGATATGTTCCTGCTTTACCATGTACTTGTATAAGTAAATATCCTGTTCTCCTTGTATTGCTTCCTTTATGTGAAATCCCTGGTCTTCATGCTAGTCCCTTTGCTTTTTTAAAAGCTAAGCAGGAGAGCATAGTGTGGTCAGTTGTCTAGCTCTGCTGGGAACTGTGTGCTCTCCTCCATTGATCAGACTTGTCTTGTCACGCCCCCACTGCACAGCCATTCACTGGGAGGCTCAGTGTGCTGCTGCTCCCTCTCCTTCCCCAGTTCTTATGCAGTTGAGTACAGAGGGAATGTGATCACTTATAAAAAAGGGAAAAAACGTATTTATAATGTCTTTTTTATCTATACAAAAAATGTTTTGCCTTTCATTCCTATTTTAAACTAAATGGGTTGTTTTACAAGGTGATCGTTTACAATAGCTTTATTGTCTATTGAGGTATCCTATTATGAATATAGGATTCACAATCCCTAAGTAAGTGCCCTCTCTACTTCTCATCCAGCTACAACAATGTTCATAAAAGGACTCTGCTTGTACCTTGTAAAAAAGGGGTTATTACTTTCCTTTCCCTCCCATGCCACCAAGCTTCAGCATCTGACACTTTGGAGACATAGTCCCTCTCTGCTTTTTGTGCCTCCATTCGCCATCCCCTATATCACTACAAGAGGCAATAGAGACATAGGGGCTGATGGGAGAAACCACTGCATGCAGCAGGGAACCCAGTTTCCAGCACAGCCAGAAGTGTCAGATACAGATGATTATTCACTCACTGTAGCTCTGTTGGAATCAAAGATTTTTGGCACAGTTAGCATAGCGTAAGAATGAATAATTTCCTTTACAGAGTACACTTTTAAAAAATGTTTTATCCCAACAGTCACTTTAATATCATCAATGAACTCGAAGTTGACCACACCACACTTAAACTCAACTCTGACCTTTCATACTGGTTAAAAAACAGAACATAACATGAAACAGATATCAAGGATGGTTCATATTTGAATTTTCACTTCATTTTTAGTTTGATACTCCATGTTACATCCCAGCTCATTTCCCATCTTTGTAGAGCTTTATTTTGTCATCTAATTATTCATTTGTGGACAGATGCTTCTATTAAACCAGGGCCACCCTGATGGTTTTGCAGTTCCGGTTTTATTATCATTGATTCATTAGCCAAGTATCAGAGTCTCATGAGAGTGTGGTGAAATGTGCTAGTATTCAGCATGTTTTATTAGCATGTATTATACTTTACACCGAAACTGACAGATTATAACAATAATTAGTGCAGCAGAAAATCTTCTCTTCCCTCAGTGATGTTAATGTGCATCTATCATACTTCCAATGTGTGATGAAAACGTCTGAAAAATCACTTTTGCATGTGAAACAAAGCATTCTAAAACTGAAGTTCAAAGGCATCACAATTCAACCAAATCCGTGTAATATAAAATGTACATTATTTGTTAATGTTTAACCACAGAGAAAAGAAAAATCCTCCCTCAAACTTCCTCCCTTCATTTGGGTCCCCCCCATCCCCACACTGCTAGGGTTAAATGTTGATTGATGCCTAGGGTACCCTGAAAAGGAACTTCTCTGAGTGGTGAGCAGCTCCTCAGCATTCTCATGTACGATGCATGGCTATTGATCCTGCATTGGGCATAATAATGTCAGGGTGCCTGAGACAGAGGAATCACCTTAGAGAACTGAACTGAACATGCCACAACATTTTTATAAATGTTTTTGGACCAAATCCATTAATTTAGACATAGCTGTTCCCATAAAGAGCCAGTATTTCTAAATAATTGTGTTGTATTCATTTTCAGCTGGAAAACTGTTGCAACTAAAATGTGACATGGTAGATCTTGGTTTCTGAGAAATATGGAGTCACCTCTCAGATGTATGTTACACTGATTTAAAGTGATAGCTGCAATCCATTTATTTTGTCTAGGTGCACAAAGTCAGTCCTGGAGCTTGAATCTATAGCCACTTAAGGACCTCTGAAATAAAATATACTGTACATCCTGTGTTCTTTGTCTGTATAGATAGCACACACTGTGTTTAGGCTGCTTTTGCAGAATGAGCACCAGTGAACATGCTGGCGTCTGCCATGTAACTTTGATCACTATTAAGTTTGTTAGAATTGTTCCAGAACCTTGACCTATTATTGTGAGTTGCTCCTGAAGGAACTAAAAAGTACCTTACTCAATTAGTGAAAAACACAGTTGAGCCTTTTTAATACTAAGTTTTGCAGGTTTCATTTTCTTCACAAATCTATAAAAATAAGAGGTTTGTACTTTATTTTAGGATAGTGGGCAGAGACATGCAGATCATTCCTTTCTGCCCCTGTGGTCAATCGTACATCCAGAACCACTTGTTTATAATAAAGATACAGCTTAAAATGATAGAACCATTTATTCCAAACTGCATATAGCTGTTTCAGGCTAGGTGTCCATAATCAGTGCAGTGTATATAAACCATGGTTTCTATAGAGTAGGGCTTATGGACCTACACAATGGGACAATGTTATGCTGAGTTTAATAGGTCTAGGTTTAATAAAAGTTTTATACAAATGTTTTAGAAAGAATGAAATTACTGCGCTAATCCAAACAATAAACTAAGCCGCCAGCACACCAATTATAACGAAATTGGAACTACAAAATAAAAACAAACCAGTGCGGTGCTGAAAATATATCCCACTGGTTAGTGGAAATAAAGGATAAACATAAATACCGTGAAAACAATGCAAATACATATAAAGTGATAAAAATCATATGTGAAGTTGATATATGTGAATTTCAAGAGACATCTTACAGTATAAAGAGCAAATTAAAGTGATTTTGCAAAGTTCCAATAGATACGCCTCCAGGCCAATCTTTATAAAGTCACAGGTACAAGCATATAATCATGCCATAAATAAGTTCTTCTGTCAGGTCAGGGGAGGGGTGTGGAATTGATTTCAAACAACACCAGCATGCAGTGCAACCTCCTCCGAAATTTTCATAGGGTACTCTTACCAGACCAATCTGGGTTAGACACATATGTTATCCAATGGGCCACACTTCAGAGACCTCAGTCAGGAACCCTTAAGAATGTTTCCACCTCAGAGGAGTACAATGAGAGTGTTGTCTCCACACCTTGATCCCATAAGAATAGGGATTACTCCATGGGGGCACCGAAATCAATAACCTTCCATAATGGTTCCAAATAGATACTTGGGGATATCCTCATATAACCTCAGTAAAGACAAAAGGCGCTACATAGCATGATATCCTTTAAAACTGATTTTAATAAAAAGAATCACACTTACATGCTCCAAGTTAAAATACACGATATGGAATTCCACAGTAACATCTAAAAATGGGGCAATGGTATAGAGCAGGCTCACATAAACCGACGCGTTTCGTCTAATAAGACTTCAACAGGGGTATTATACGTGTATAATGTGTCTGCATTAATGTGAGGTTCTGAGTTTGAGGTTTTCTGAAAATTTACCTTTTTAAATGCTCAGTAACAGGTTTGGTGTTCATAGATTAAAGAACAAGTTTGGACCCAGCTAGGTCCTGATCTGATAAGTAGGGAACAGAGTTAAAATCACCATTGTGACACCTATAATAAACTAGGTGATAGAACGAATCTCAATGTTGGAACTCTTTTGCACATCAAATCCTGTGGCTAATATCCTGGATCAGATAATAAGATGTCTTTTTTTATAATATTTGCAACACTATGGTTCTCCAAAATGTAACTCATAGAAGACACATAGATAGATATTAGGAATACAGTTTGTAGTTATAGATATACAATTTCTGATTTGGAATTATCTTTCAACAAGAACTCACAATCTTTATTTTTAACAACCAATGTGGAAATCCTCCCACTACCCCATAAGGAAATTAATGAAGGAAGGGGAGAACTGTGCTCTCAAAAAACTCTACTTCTTTGGATATATCAAATGCCACCAAACAAAGTTATTATATGAAAGAAGTCAGATAGGACTTCACTTCTGTACTATGTACTGTGTATGAAACTGAACGGCAGTCATAGCAAGATTATACAAAACGGGGGAATTAAAAGATGTGATATCACTATACAAAATTGTGTCTCCATTGCATGTCATGCTTTATAGTTAATACACATCTTGTATCAGTCACATAAGCTGGAAGTCTATATACCAGCAGCTGAAAGTATGAGTCTAACAATTCCACCATTCTTTCATTGACCAAATCCCCATGTGGCTTCTATTGCATCATTCATCTTTAATACATTTTGTTTGTATTTCCTATGTAGACCAATTAGTTAATTGATGCAAAACGTCATATCTGCCACTTTAAATTTATTGGGGGGGGGGGGGGGTAAAGTGAGGTTTGCATATATAGCTTTGCAGATGTTTGCGGTTCTTGAAGATCACTCACCATAACATGTGATCTGTGTGCCTCCTTTTTATTTCAGTTGACTGTTTTGTATTTTTTATCCTTTCTTCTTTCCTTCCTCAGCTACTTCCTACTTCTTTTTGAAGGGAATTCAAGTGAATATCTATTATTAGTATAACTAACAGGGTGATGAACAACAAAATCACCATGGTCCTAAAACAGTTAATTAAAACCTGTACTGTGATCAGTATATAGCCTCTTCGTTTGATAATGTTAGCTATCTGACTGTCATACTGATCCAATGGATTAACTACTGTAACTGACTCAGAATATGTGTATAGATCAGAAGTTCTGACTTCACTTGCTGGGTTAGAAGTTGAGAAATTTTCAAAATTGGATATAGCCATTTTTTTAGAAGAATGTCAGAAAACATAGTCTACACATTTCTCTCAGTGCAGGTTTCCTTTATGTTTAGTATGCTAGTGTGAATTTCTGGACCACACAAGGATAAGCAAAAGCAGATACATAATCACTGAATATATAACAAATGCTGTCATGTTCTATCTATGTCTGTTCACAGAAAAAACAACCTATAACCCCTGCGCACTGCTGCAACATCTTCTTGTGAGATTTGGGAACCTCAGCTTTCTCTAGATATTCCAGGTGTGGCGTCAACACGGCCTAGGCACTAAGGCCTGTGCATTTTTACATATGGGTGGGGGGGTCTAAATGATATGTAGACCGTGGATTTTTATGTAAGGTCCAAGTTAAGTCATGTGGATTAAAGATGTTTTTTGAGTTAGGGGTGTGTGACGGCTTGATCATTTTTTTTATGATGCAATTTGAAGACTTTCACTAGTTATTTTATAACTGGCTGTTTCAGTTGGTAGTCCGCCTGGCAGGCAGCAGCGACCAATAATCACATGTAAAATGTATAGTATAATTAATAAATATCCAACAACATAGTTCATTGAGTCTTCTCCTTTTCTCTCTTTATTCTTTATATTTTTTTTTGGGGGGGGGGGTGTTTTAGTTTTTTCATTTTTTGTATTTTTGTCCCAATCACATTTAACCACTTCAGCCCCGGAAGAATTTCCCATGTTAGGACCAGAGCACTTTTTGCGATTCGGCACTGCGTCGCTTTAACTGACAATTGTGCGGTCGTGCGACGTTTTACCCAAACAAAATTTGCGTCCTTAGAGCTTTCTTTTGGTGGTATTTGATCACTGCTGCATCATTTCTGATCGCCGCTATAAACAAAGAAAGAGCGACAATTTTGCAAATAAAACAATATTTCTTACTTTTTGCTAAAATTCAAATCCAAAAAAAAATATAAAAAAATTTTTTTCATCAGTTTTGGCCGATTTATATTCTTCCTCATATTTTTGGTAAAAAAAATCACAATCGCCATTTATTGATTGGTTTGCGTAAAAGTGGCCGCGTTTATGGATGATGAGAATTCATTTCTGGGGTTTTTATTTATTTTTTTTTTTTTACTAGTAATGGTGGCAATCTGTGATTTTTAGTGGTACTGCAATATTGCAGCAGACATGTCGGACATTTTTGACACTTTTTTGGGACCAATGACATTTACACAGCGATCAGAAATTTAAATGTCCACTGATTACTGTATAAATGTCATTGGCAGTGAAGGGGTTAACCTGCAGGGGGAGATCTAGGGGTTAACAGTGTTCCCTGGGCGTGTTCTAACTGTGGAGGGGCTGGGCTAACATGGACATAGGAGATCTAACTGATCCCAGTGACAGGGATCAGTAGATCTCCTATGTCCCCATTGAAATAGCCGGGAACCGCCGTGTTCACATCGGCGGTTCCCCGCTCTTTGGCTGTAGCAGCTCATTGCGGCTCGCTGGCGGACATCGGGTCCACCCGAGCCGCGGGCACACTCCTCCGGAGTGTGTTGGGCACGAGAGCGCGCCGCCGGGGGCGCACGATTGCCCCCCTAGCTGCTCCTGCGCGAATCGCCGCCTTTTTACAGCGATTCGCGCTCCGCGTCCACACTGCCTCCGTAAATATACAGCGCGCGGTGTGGAACTGGTTAAGTTCACTTACTGTTGACTGACTCACTATGAGAGTTTGGTGAACAGTTTGAGGCGTGCAAAAGTTCGGCCCGAACATCACCTGTTAGGCGAGCGCCCGAATTTGCGGGGTGCTTGGTGGGATGTTCGCCCGCTGAGCGCCCCACAATGCACTGCATAGAACATTCTAAGCCCTGAGTGGGCAAAGCTTTGCCCAATCAGGGTACAGTGAATAGCTGTTTTTTAAGGAGTGGGCCGGGAAGCCGGCCACTGCATTGTTAACAATGGAAATCATAAGCTGTCAACAGGTTTCGGGTCAGGTATGGAATTTAAGGGGAACCCCATGCCAATTTTTTTTTTAAAAATTGCGTGGGGTCCCCCCAAAATCCATACCAGGCCCTTATCCAAGCATGTGGCCTGGCAGGACAGGAAAAGGGGGGGTGAGCGAGCGCCCACCCTCCTGAACCATACCAGGTCACATGCCCTCAACATGGGGGGGTGCTTTGGGGCAGAGGGCTTAATAAGGTGGCCCCCAGATCCTGCCCCCATCTGAATGAGTATGGGGTACACATTCACCAAATAAAGTGTAACAAATAAATAAAGACAGGAGATGAACACCCAAATTTGTGAGGCGCTCAGCAGGATGTTGGCCCGCCGAGCGCCCCACAATGCACTGCACACTGCATAGTGCATTCTAAGCCCTGATTGGGCCCCCCCTTTCCTGTCCTGCAAGGCTGCATTCATGCTTGCATAAAGGTCTGGTATAGATTTTGGGTTTTTTTAAATTTTGGTGTGGGGTTCCCCTTAAATTCCATACCCGACCCAAAGGACCTTGTATGGATTGGAGAGGATCCCCCCCGCCTTTTTTCTTCACTTTTTTCTATTACTGGCAATGTTTTTTTTCATTCAGCTGTC